>JAPXFY010001155.1:12500-37500 GCA_030674185.1 Monoplex corrugatus
GCCATCTCTTCTCTGTCACTGCTTTACCTTCCTTTCTATGAAGAAAGTCATATACCTGTTCATATGTACGTAGAATGGAGATGACACGGATAAAGTTTTCCTTGTGACTGATTCACACTAGGTTGGAAGGTGAGAGATTTTCCTTTGCAACCATCCAGCCTGTCAATGACTAAAGTGAAGTCTAAAATTACCTAGCAGCTGTCAGCCTTTAGCTGTCGTTGATCTTATTCATCTGCTTTCTTCTTATCGCCCCTGTTCTCCAAGTGCTCTGTCAGGCATTGCAGTGTGGTGTCTCCATGATGCAGGGAGCAGCCACCTGCAAGTGGGATGGTTTGTTCTAAGCGTGTGGACAGAGTGGGTGCAGTTTGTTGCTTTATGGCTCATCCTGCCTGAAGCGGTTGTGTCCCTGGTGTACGATTCTTGTTTTACTCATTTTTGATATGCAGTCCTTGAGTCACTCGATTTTTTTTTCAGCAAAGCACGCTGGTCCATGTACACGTGGGCTGACCAGCTCATTTGATGACAGCTGTGCACTCAAGATTTCCTGTTCTGAGTTCAACCCCAGCCCACAACATATAAACTACTCAGCTCACCATTCATCTTGAATTAATACTTCAGTCATTCTGGTGGTGTCAGTTTATAGTATTTCATAGGTCCACTCTCTTCTTCCACACCTCCCCATCTCAAGACCTTGCCAGTGCATAGGGGTTTGGGCAGGCTCAAAGAGTTTGCTAGATAATTACTGGCAGATTTTAGTGAAGCACATACATCCCAGTACGGTGAATGCCTCTTGAACAGGCTCCAAATTCTAAACTCCATGTTTATTTATTGTACTTGTGTGGCAGTCTTGCTACATTTATATTATGTGTTTGCAATAAGAGCCAATTGTTTTCTGCTAATCCCTAATCACGAAGAGAACATCCATAGTAAGAGCATAATATGGACATTTAAAATAAAAACTCCTTGATGTATTCATACTGCAAAATGAATATATCATTATTGTATTTGTACGTCTTGCTGCGTGCGATACGATTAAAATAGTTCTGCTCACAAACATTCATTTGAAATATCTGGTTGTAACAATGCCGCATGGGTTACCAACAACCGTAGGGAGAAATTATATTCACCCATGGGCTGTTTTTGGCGACAAAGGGGCAACAGGTAAAAAAGAAAATGTGCCAAGCTAGGGTCGTTTTTATTTCTCTTTTATGTTTGTCGTTGTATTTACGTGGGTGTCGCGTGCATATAGAGTTGATGGTCAGCAGAGAGCCCAGACAGCCTGAAAATGAAAATAATGCATCATGTTGTGCAATATCGGAATCTTTCAGATATCGGATCCAACAGGCCTTCTGTGATCTGCCTGTCTTTTTAAAACCAGACGTCTTTTGCTGTATGCTTGCTTTCCCAGCTGGTGGGGTAACATTCTGGTCATATGACCAAACCACTAACTTCTCTGCCGATGAATGTGATGGTGGACTAGTGTTGCTACCACTCTCTCTGATCTTGGTGTTTCTGATTATATGACGACTAGTCTTGCTGAAGGCTTTCTTAAAAATTTTATCACTTCTGGTCTTGCTGAAGGCTTTCTTAAACATTTTATCACGTCTAGTCGTGCTGAAGGCTTTCTTAAACATTGTATCACATCTGGTCTTGCTGAAGGCTTTCTTAAACATTGTATCACGTCTGGTCTTGCTGAAGGTTTTCTTAAACATTGTATCACGTCTGGTCTTGCTGAAGGCTTTCTTAAACATTTTATCACGTCTGGTCTTGCTGAAGGTTTTCTTAAACATTTTATCACGTCTGGTCTTGCTGAAGGCTTTCTTAAACATTGTATCACATCTGGTCTTGCTGAAGGCTTTCTTAAACATTTTATCACGTCTGGTCTTGCTGAAGGTTTTCTTAAACATTTTATCACGTCTGGTCTTGCTGAAGGTTTTCTTAAACATTTTATCACGTCTGGTCTTGCTGAAGGCTTTCTTAAACATTGTATTACGTCTGGTCTTGCTGAAGGTTTTCTTAAACATTTTATCACGTCTGGTCTTGCTGAAGGTTTTCTTACACATTTTATCACGTCTGGTCTTGCTGAAGGCTTTCTTAAACATTGTATCACGTCTGGTGTTGCTGAAGGTTTTCTTAAACATTGTATCACGTCTGGTCTTGCTGAAGGCTTTCTTAAACATTTTATCACGTCTGGTCTTGCTGAAGGTTTTCTTAAACATTTTATCATGTCTGGTCTTGCTGAAGGCTTTCTTAAACATTGTATTACGTCTGGTCTTGCTGAAGGTTTTCTTACACATTTTATCACGTCTGGTCTTGCTGAACGTTTTCTTAAACATTTTATCACGCCTGGTTTTGTTGAAGGCTTTCTCACATGTTTTATCATGTCTGGTTTTGTTGAAAGCTTTCTTACATGTTTTATCACGTCTGGTCTTGTTGAAAGCTTTCTTACATATTTTGTCACGTCTGGTCTTGTTGAAAGCTTTCTCACACATTTTATCACGTCTGGTCTTGCTGAAGGCTTTCTTAAACATTGTATTACGTCTGGTCTTGCTGAAGGTTTTCTTAAACATTTTATCACGTCTGGTCTTGCTGAAGGTTTTCTTACACATTTTATCACGTCTGGTCTTGCTGAAGGCTTTCTTAAACATTGTATCACGTCTGGTGTTGCTGAAGGTTTTCTTAAACATTGTATCACGTCTGGTCTTGCTGAAGGCTTTCTTAAACATTTTATCACGTCTGGTCTTGCTGAAGGTTTTCTTAAACATTGTATCACGTCTGGTCTTGCTGAAGGTTTTCTTAAACATTGTATCACGTCTGGTCTTGCTGAAGGCTTTCTTAAACATTTTATCACGTCTGGTCTTGCTGAAGGTTTTCTTAAACATTTTATCACGTCTGGTCTTGCTGAAGGCTTTCTTAAACATTGTATCACATCTGGTCTTGCTGAAGGCTTTCTTAAACATTTTATCACGTCTGGTCTTGCTGAAGGTTTTCTTAAACATTTTATCACGTCTGGTCTTGCTGAAGGTTTTCTTAAACATTTTATCACGTCTGGTCTTGCTGAAGGCTTTCTTAAACATTGTATTACGTCTGGTCTTGCTGAAGGTTTTCTTGAACATTTTATCACGTCTGGTCTTGCTGAAGGTTTTCTTAAACATTTTATCACGTCTGGTCTTGCTGAAGGCTTTCTTAAACATTGTATCACGTCTGGTGTTGCTGAAGGTTTTCTTAAACATTGTATCACGTCTGGTCTTGCTGAAGGCTTTCTTAAACATTTTATCACGTCTGGTCTTGCTGAAGGTTTTCTTAAACATTTTATCATGTCTGGTCTTGCTGAAGGCTTTCTTAAACATTGTATTACGTCTGGTCTTGCTGAAGGTTTTCTTACACATTTTATCACGTCTGGTCTTGCTGAACGTTTTCTTAAACATTTTATCACGCCTGGTTTTGTTGAAGGCTTTCTCACATGTTTTATCATGTCTGGTTTTGTTGAAAGCTTTCTTACATGTTTTATCACGTCTGGTCTTGTTGAAAGCTTTCTTACATATTTTGTCACGTCTGGTCTTGTTGAAAGCTTTCTCACACATTTTATCACGTCTGGTCTTGTTGAAAGCTTTCTTACACATTTTATCATGTCTGGTTTTGTTGAAAGCTTTCTTACACATTTTATCACGTCTGGTCTTGTTGAAAGCTTTCTTACATATTTTATCACGTCTGGTTTTGTTGAAAGCTTTCTCACACATTTTATCACGTCTGGTCTTGTTGAAAGCTTTCTTACACATTTTATCATGTCTGGTTTTGTTGAAAGCTTTCTTACACATTTTATCACGTCTGGTCTTGTTGAAAGCTTTCTTACACATTTTATCACGTCTGGTCTTGTTGAAAGCTTTCTTACACATTTTGTCACGTCTGGTCTTGTTGAAAGCTTTCTTACACATTTTATCACGTCTGGTCTTGTTGAAAGCTTTCTTACACATTTTATCACGTCTGGTCTTGTTCAAAGCTTTCTTACACATTTTTTCATGTCTGGTGTTGTTGAAAGCTTTCTTACACATTTTATCACGTCTGGTCTTGTTCAAAGCTTTCTTACACATTTTATCACGTCTGGTTTCTTGAAAGCTTTCTTGAAAATGTTATCACGCCTGGTCTTGTTGAAAGCTTTCTCACATGTTTTATCACGTCTGGTTTTGTTGAAAGCTTTCTTACACATTTTATCATGTCTGGTCTTGTTGAAAGCTTTCTTACACATTTTATCACGTCTGGTGTTGTTGAAAGCTTTCTTACACATTTTGTCATGTCTGGTCTTGTTGAAAGCTTTCTTACACATTTTGTCACGTCTGGTCTTGTTGAAAGCTTTCTCACACATTTTGTCACGTCTAGTCTTGTTGAAAGCTTTCTTACACATTTTGTCACGTCTGGTTTTGTTGAAAGCTTTCTTACATGTTTTATCACGTCTGGTCTTGTTGAAAGCTTTCTTACACATTTTATCATGTCTGGTCTTGTTGACAACTTTCTTAAACACGCGTATCATAGATGATAATTCTGTGCTCTGGGGACTTGGTCTGGTTCCAGTTCTAGCACTGGTATGTCAGGGTGGGAATGAAAATGGAAGTGGCAAGCGTGACATTTGTTTGTATATGAATGTTGGGGGGTTTTCAGAGATTGGGCAAATTGATAAGATACTTTATTTGTTCTCTGAACTCTCGTTTCAATCTCTGTTGAAGCTTCCGTCTTCTGTGAAATTGTTGCTGCGGTACATGTATTTGAATTCGTTCAGCATATTTATCTCTTCCCATAACCAGAAAGGATAAATGTCTTCCATGTCAATTCTGCCAGATGAATATAAAGAAGATTTTCACATTGTGACTTTGATGACATGGTCATAGGCGATGTAGTATGATTAGAAACAACACAATGAATATTTGAATTTTAACTGTCAAAAGTTAATGATGTAAGCTTATTAGTTTCTTGAAGTTTGAGAGAATGCATTTTCTTACACAAAAGTCGTCGTTGAATTTTAACAATTCCGTCTATGCTTTTGGCAATGAAAACTATAACTTTGTCAGACAAGTAGTCTGCAATGAAACTATTTGCCTCGATGATACAAGCGTTAGAAAAGGGTAATATAGCGAGATTCATGACAAAATGAAATAAGTCATTCCGTGTGTAATACGCTTCACCCACCACGCTAATCTGGTGGCCCCTGTATTATTAAAAGCATTGTGTTTGTGTGTCTGTGGTGTGTATGTATGCGCGCGCCCATGTGTGTGCGTGTGTGTATGTGCGTTTGTGTGTGTGCGTGTGTGTGTGTGCGTGTGTGTGTGTGTGTGTGTGTGTGTGTGTGCGCGTGCGTGTGTGTACTTTCAAATTAAAGCAATGACAACACAAACTGCTTGCACCTCTCTGTTTGTCTCTGTGTGTGTGTGTGTGTGTGTGTGTGTGTGTGTGTGTGTGTGTGTGTGTGTGTGTGTGTGCGTGCGTGTGTGTGTGTGTGTCTGTCTGTCTGCCTGCCTGTCTGTCTGTCTGTCTGTCTGTCTCTCTTTCTCTCTCTCTGCTTTTGTTTCAGGCGTTATTGAAACAAGAAACTGGAATGAGAAATTGCCTTTCATGCAGTATGGTGTCAAATACTTTTTTGAAGTTGACGTTCCCTTTGATCATGAGGTCATGTTAAGTTTCTCCCATCTCTACGTGAACAAAGACGAAGTTAATTGCCATGCAATCTCAATAACTTTGTACGCAAACAACAACAACGAATCATTACAATTCTGGACTGCTTGTTACGTCTACCGCAGCTCTCCAAAACTGTACCCAATATACAGGATCGTGGTGAATTATATGGCAGTTGGTGCTATCACAGGAATTTGGTTCAGGTTGTATTTTTCATTCCACAACTATACAGCTTTACCCCAGATACTGTCATACAACACATGGAACTGTTCCGCATCCTACTGGGCTGACTTCCAGCGACATCTTCATTGCAATCTAGAAGTAGAATGCCCTGATAGCAGAGATGAAGCGGACTGTCCCTACACCAGCGAGTTTTGTGGTACAGGTTACATCAAAGTAGGCCATCTATGCCTCATGTACAGCCGGACGAGGTACACCCTGACCTGGGAAGACGCGTTTTCTAAATGCTGCAGAAGGGGCGGGAGATTACCCAGTCTGAGCACTTTCAACGTGTGGCGTGACCTCTACAAATTCTGTTTGACTCATTGGTTCAAGTATATCTTCGTGGAACTCCAGAAGGCGCCATCCGCTTTACCGCATGTGTAAGTACTGACAGACAACAAATAAATAAAATAAAAACAAAACAAAAAGACCGCCTGTTTACTTGAAAAAAAAACCCATCCCAAAACATGTTTCTTTCACAAGTATCTAGAAAACTACAGCGACTGTGTGTGTGTGTGTGTGTGTGTTTTCATGTGGGTGACTTTTTTTAAGTGAGCAGACAACTGGTTTGTCTTAAAGATAATGGGAGTGAGTTTTATGTTGTTGGGACAAATGCAGAGAAGGGCTTCTTTCCATTAATAGCTAGCGATAACTGAGGCATGGTGAAAAGAGAAGCTCTTTGAAACTTTAGAGCTTTGGAATGTTCAAAGGTATGTAGGGAAAAAAGAGTCTTGAAAATATATGAATAGTGCTGACATCATGTAGACATGGTGTTTGAATTTATGAAATGAAAGCAGAGTGGGGCAATGTCATACTCAGCTCTTACTTTGATTATAAGCCATTTAAATTCGTACAAGTGCACTTGTACTGTGCGGTTTGCTGTCTCTAAGCAGAAGTCAAAATACACTATTGTTGGGGTTTGGATAACTTGTTGACTGCCACCAAAGTAAACATTACGGACCTCACTAAAGCCTTCTGTGACGCCTACAGACATAGAATTAATGGAGATAGCTTGTCACACGCTTGACAGTACTGTAAAATGAGAGAGACCCATTGACAGCTGTCTCAGGAAGAGTTCATAAAAGTGATTCGCTTCCTTTACGTGACTCAGTGACCTATACAACTCTTTAACGTTTGGTAGCATTTCAGGTGTTTGAAGAAATTATGATTGATTGTGCGATGATTCAGATGGCAATTCTGACAAAGAAGAGACTGACAGCTGTAGTAATTACCCACTGCTGGTGAGAAATGTGAGTTATACAGGCGCTAGGCAGTCAGTGAAAGTCAATCTGTATACAACCCGTTGATGAACGGTGTGAGGCTTTAATCAATTCTGGCAACCAGCCGACAACCTCAGAGTTTTGCAATTTGCAGTCTCGTTACTTATAACACTATTAGTGGAAACCAGTCACTATGGGCGAAAAGAATTTTAAGTAGAAAGGAGGGAAAATAGGCTGATGGCAGTGGGCGTGGTACTGAGAGGGTGTGTTCCAGTCAAGATATATACAGTATACTGTTAGATTTTATTTCTTGGACAGCCGTCAGTGATCGACCAATACATGGTAGTTCACAATGTATAAAGAACACTTTCAAAAAAGATTTCTCAAGAGGGCTACATCTCCTTACATTTTGGTTTTATGGTGAGCGCTTCTCGGTGTTGTTTTTTGTTTTGTTTTCTTTTGTGTGGGAATATTCACAAAAACATACATGTATAGAACAGTCATAAGTTTCCTAATAAATCATCTGAAAGCACAATTTGTTATGCTTAATGCATCATTCCCTGTAATGCCATGCATAGATTCCTACAAATATGGAAGCTTCAGTAGTTTTAGTGTACATGATAATGATGCATTTTACCCCAGCATATGGAAAACACCAGACGTCGAAAAGCGTCGGCAGTAAAGGGGTTCAAGAAAGCCCAGTTAAGACAGTGGGAGTAGTATATTCTAGATAGAATAAAGCATACACGCATTTTGTTCGTGGTATCAGCGATGTAAGATTTTATGAGTGTAATTAACATGAGCTTCCATGGACAGGACTTCCTCAAGGAACACACCAAGATTTCTTGCAGATTCGCTGAAAGTTGTGGTACAGTCAAAGATAACTATGGTCTTTGAGGTTACTTTGTCTGTGTTTGAGTAAGTACCTATGTACATATTTTCTTTTTGTTTTCTTTATTCATGTTCAGTTTGCTTTCACCCAGGCAGCATATTCTCAAAGGAGATTTTAATTTCACTTGTACCATTTCCCACTGCTTCCTAGTAGGAACAGTCTCGTCGATGCACCTTAAAATCTAAAATCAGACAGAAAGCAAAAACAAGAAGAAAAGACGTCACCATTGGAAGGTGGGACACCAGAACAATAGGAGAATCAGGCGAACTAGAATTGTTGCTGAAAGAACTAGATGAACATAAGACTAGCATAATAAGCTTGAGTGAGACCATTATGGAACATAAGGAAAGTTCTTAGGATGCATATGGCAAGAATAATTCCTTTCCCTTCCACAATCCACACTGTTCTTCTGCTTTTCCTCTTTTGATTCTGTTCTTTGTCCTCTTGATATGATTTTTGTTACATGATTCATCAAGCTCAGAGTACGATGGAGTTCGCATTCTATAGCCCCTGCTTTCTTGATATGATTTTTGTTACATGATTCATCAAGCTCAGAGTACGATGGAGTTCGCATTCTATAGCCCCTGCTTTCTTGATATGATTTTTGTGACATGATTCATCAAGCTCAGTGTACGATGGCGTTTGCATTCTATAGCCCCTGCTTTCTTGATATGATTTTTGTTACATGATTCATCAAACTCAGAGTACGATGGCGTTTGCATTCTATAGCCCCTGCTTTCTTGATATGATTTTTGTGACATGATTCATCAAGCTCAGAGTACGATGGAGTTCGCATTCTAATACCCCTGCTTTCTTTGAAAGTGCAATGAAAATTGATTTTTGACATAGGCCTATTTTGGGGGGTTTTCCGGTGCCATAAATTTCATTTAGGAAGACTCATTTTTTCAACACCAAATTATTCTAGCCCTCAATCATTTCTGTAGTAATATTGTCTGGTCCTGGGGTTTTTCCCAGTTTCATCTTTTTCAGAGCTGCTCTAACTTCATCTTTCATTATGGGTGGTCCTTCAACATTCTTTCTTTCGATATGTTCTTCGTTTCTGTCATCGTTAAAAGGGTCTTTAATGTACTCTCCCCATCTGTCTAACATTTTGTCTTTTTCCATGATAAGCGTACCATCTTTCGATTTTAAGCAACCAGTCGATGTGCATGCTTTTTTTTTTCCTGTAGGCAATTTCTTCAATATTTCTGTACATACCTTGAGATCCGTTTTGTGTCGGTCTGCTATTTCTTAGCACTTCCTCAGCTTCATTGCATCTATTTCTGATTTCCTTGTTTATCTTTTTGTATTCTTCCTTTTCTTCCTGTGCTTTCTGACATCTATACTCAGCAAAATATTTTCATTTATAATTTGATAATCTTTTTTTCAATACAGTCAAAAGAACAGAGGTGGTGAAAGAGGGGTCAGGATTGTAGTTTTTTTGTTTTGTTTTTGTTTTTTGGCATTGTCACTTGGTCTGCACTGACTTATCGAAAGGAGATGCCATTAAAAGGGGCTGACACTGATGGACTTGAGCTGGAGGTGGAGCCGAATTTCTTTCTTATTCTGTATACTCAAAGGGGTCGAACTATCTAAGTGTTATTTTCCACCAAAATACAAAAGCTCAATCTTTGCGCCAGTAAACTTCTATTAAACATCCAAAAGCAAGAATGGATTATAAAATTACTCCCAACAGAACTACTCCAGGAGAATTAACATGATTTCCCCCTTGATAAAATTCTGAAATGAAAATAATATCTTGTTATCATTATATTCCTCGTATATGTGCGCCGACATGTACATGTATATATGTATGTATATGTGTTCATGTGGTAGCACTGATATATACGTGTACGCTTTTCATCATTACACAAAATAATACGTTTTGTCAAGTAGTGATTATGTATAAATTTGAAGGTTTTTTTGTGTGTGTGTGTGTAACAAAGTAATCATTTCCTGAAATAGTTATGTTTTGTAAATACTTTGTGTATTTCGTTTCTTTTTATTGACATTTACATCTTCTTTTCTTTAAAACGCCTAAAATCAGTAGGCAGACATTTTATTATTATACTTATTGTTGGCAACTGAGGACATGAAAAATTTACAAAAAAGCATTGTGTTGTTTTCTTTGTCATTACAAAAGAACAGTCACTCTACCAATCAGTCTCTCTCTCTCTCTCTTCTCTCTTCTGTCTTTCTCTCTCTCCCCTCTCTCTCTCTCTCTCTGTCACTTTTTCTCAATAATGGTCGCAGAATGGAAATGTTATGCAGGTATCGCAATGTCTTCCAGTGGAACGATGGTTCAATTGCATATTTTCTCCGAGCAAAAACTTTCACGGAGAATACTAACTGCAGTGCCTTTATGATGAATGGAGAAATAATGGTCAGTGAGGGTTTCTGTAAAAATAGAATAATTCCTTTTTTACTTTGTCAAAAGGACGAAAAAGTGGAAGACATAAAAATTATTGATAAGCTTCCAAGTTTGATGTTTTCCAAGGAAAGTTGGCCTTCGAATGTGTCATTGGTGGAGTGCCCTGAATCTCACATGACACACTCAGTCTTAGCGTGTGACAGCGCTAGCGCGTGTTGGGCACAAGGCGTCTCTTCCCATTACTGCTCAGCACCTCTGACGCCACTTCCGCCTGTCTTCACGTGCGACAACCACATGCAGTACGTGTCGTATATCCTTTTGTGTGATCACCGAATTGACTGTCAGGACGCCAGTGATGAAACTTTCTGTGGCTGGCCTAAGGACCGTCTATATGGACCCCACAAGGTAAGGACGTTTGTTAATGCCCTATCGGTATAATCAGCCCATTTAGTATAGTTTGTTGAAAACAGCATATACTGCAATATTTATGAAATGTAAAGCTTAACATTTCGACATATTGCTTTGGAAGATTATAAATGTGTACACAATGAAAATTAAAAGGTCAAGATTGAGTTAGAAATGCACTTATTCAAAATTCCATTGTACAATCTGGCCTCCCTATCCCGACCCATTTTTTGGTTTCGTCTGCTTTCACAGTGAACGGTGCTACATTTTTTTTCACCCCCTAACAAATTATTCGGAAAACATTCCTATTTCGATCTGATGTGTACTTAAGAAAATATCTTTTTTAATTCAGTCTATTGAATAAGTTTGTGATGTTTCTAAAACGAAAGGAATGCACATGAAATATAAAGTGGTATGTATTTATTTAATTTCTGCATGGCTATGCGTGTTGGCTGATCACCGGTGCCAGTGATTAGATAGGCTACATAACAGAGATGTTATTTGGGACGTGTTGGATGGAAAACACCTGCTTCCATACCGATAGGGCTGAGTATACCGATAGGCCATCAACAGACGTTGCTTGCGGCAGTTTATGCTTGAAATAGTCTTATCTGCCTTAAGGGTATATGCTTCAATGAAAACCTTTTATTAGAAGAGGTACAGTGTGAAGTACACAGCACAAATCAGGTTAGCAATTGTGAATTGTAAACCAAAAGACAATTTCAGTCAGAAGACAATCTGGAAACATTTTAACTGATTTGAGCCACTATCTTGTGACAATTCAACTTAGCTTTATGCACGAATACTAACGACTTAATATCTGTATAAAGTACAGTGATGTTTGCCATGCTTAAGTCCTCATCTGAGGGGTGAGAGGAGACAGACAGAGAGAGGAGAGAGAGAGAGAAGAGAGAGAGAGAGAGAGAAAGAGAGTGTGTGTGTGTGAGAGAGAGAGAGACGAGAGAGAGAAGAGAGAGAGAGAGAGAGAGAGAGAGACAGATAGAGAAGAGACAGAAAGAGAGTAATCTACAAGAGATTGCACTTCTGTTATGGGGCTCCCAAATAAATGTGAGAAAAAATAAGTCTATCACTGAATCATTAAGAAAAGTGCAGAAGCCTGAAATTTGCAAGCTGTGACTTTTAACAATGACTGGTCATGTTACATTTGTGACATAGAAATAAGGTTAAAAGAATGTAGTAGCAGAGATGCTATCACGATAATTTAGTCAGCACAGTAACGAGTGTCGGCCAGTTGTGTCAAAAGCTGCTCTTAGGTCTCAGAAAACCAAAGGAAATGCACTCTTAGAATCAAAACAATGAAAAAAGCCTGTCACCAGCACACAGGCAACTTCATTGCAATGGTTTGGATGAAGAAAAGAGTACAGGACAGTTTTGTTATGATGAGATATGTTTGAAATTGATGAAAAAGCAAAAATGTTTTTTTTTTACTTTTGAATGGAAGTAAAACAAAACAAGAAAGTCTCTCAGAGTCTGGTTCGTATTTTTTCATTTGAAATCCCCTCATGCGAAAAAACAGCAAACAGCACAACCTTGAGACAGGTTGATACGTTTCAATACCTGGGAACGATCATTTCACGAGAGGGCAGATGCACATCGGAAATAGCCAGCAGAATCGGCCAAGCCAAAACTGCATTCAAGAAAATTCTTACCAACAAATGCTTATCAATTAACATTGTTACATTTCAAAAAAGAGAAACTCATGTGAAAGTGCGAATGCCGATAAAAGAAGTGTGACGTCAAAATTGTCTGTAGGTTCAGCTCTCTCTACTGTTCGCTCTTGAAAATTAATGTATGATTCGCTCGATAATAAATCGAGAATATTTGTTTTGGTTTATGCTAACACTGAAAATATATGCTTAAGTTTGATTTCGTTGTATGGAAATGTGTAGAATCCTTTGAAACAATCTAGAAATGACAAGAAAAACGCAGAATACCTTAGATTTTTCTAGAATGTTCCGGAAATCGTAAACAAATTTAATATGTACAATGATTGGCTAGAAGTTTAATTTGTATGATGATTGGCTAGAACTACAGAATATTCTAGAAAGGGAAGGTTCGAGAATGTGGCTATGATTGGCTGAAAATCTAGGGAAAAGCCAAGAATATTGTGGAAACTTTCCATGATGTTATAAATAAAGCGTGACTGAGAGAGCGAGAGCGATCGAAAGAGTTGAAGTGTAAGCCTGCCGTCAGAGATAGAGAAGCTGCTATAGATTCGTGGAGTTGCTGTGTGTAGATTCGAGGACTGAAGAAGAAGAATTCTGCAAACTAGAAGTGGTGCATTGGATATGTGAAGTTTTACCCAGTTCCTGTATGTTTTCTACGTTCTTCGAATAAAGGATTATTTTCGTTTAACCGGGACTGGTGTATTTTGTCTCTGAGAAGAATGATCAACTGCTAGATCTTCACGAACCTGCATAAACTGCAAGACACTGCCAGTCATCTACATCTTTAGATTGTGACAAACATCAGGAAGAGAGTTCTTGAATGTTATATAGAACCGATAATGTTATACGGTTGTGAGGCGTGGACGGTCAACAAGCAAAGCCAGAGCAGGATTGAGGCAGCCGAGATGTGGTTTTGAGAAGAATGTTGAGAGTTCCTTTGACAGCAAAGAGAACAAGCAAGACGGTCTTGATGGAGGCAGACACGGCAACATTCAAGGCCATTTTATGAGGAAAGGGGAATTGGGGCGCCTGGTCACGACGGGAAAGCTGGAGGGAAAGAAATCACCAGGTAGACCCAGGAGAAAGCATTGGACGGACTTTCAGAGTGACTGGGGACAGGAAGGGTGGAGGTGGCGCTCGAGGCAAAAGGGATAGAAACAGATGGAAGCCATGATCGCCAACGCCATGTGACAAGGCACTTGATGATGATGATGACCCTGAGGATCCGTTTTGTGTCAGTCTTCTATTTCTTTGCATTTTGTTTTCAGCCAAGCTTCCTTAGTTTCATTGCACCTATTCCTTATTTCTTTGTTTATCTTCCTGTATATTTCCTCCTTTCCCTTTGCCTTCCTCCGTTCTTCCATCAAGCCTAGAATTTCTTTTGTCATCCAGTACTTTTTTGCTTTTCTAACTACTCCAGGGATTTTACAAGCTTCATTTATCGAATTTCTCAACTTTGTCCATAGTTCCTCACTGTCACCAACGTCTTCCAGAACACCGAATTTGTTTGAACATGTACATTAAATTTTTTACGTATCGCTTCATCTGTCTTTATGAGTCCAAGATTTAGTTTGATGTTACTTTTGGTCTGTTTCCTTTTCCTTAATTTCAGCCTAAATCTTCCCATTACTGAATTGCAGTCACTGTTGCAGTCTGCGCCTGGTAGTGTTTTTGCTGTCAGCAAAGAATTTCTAAATCTTTTATTGATCACGATGTAGTCAATCTGATCTTTGGTGTTTATCTCCTGGACTCATCCATGTCCATTTTCTTCTATTAGGCTACTCAAACGAGGTGTTTCCTACTATGAACGCATTCATCTGTGCCCATTCTACAAGTTTCCCTTCCCTTTCATTTTGTGTACCAAGGCCATGAGGTCCAGCTATATCCACCACCCTATCTTGTCCCATTTAGCATTAAAATCTTCCATTATTAGTGTATCTTCTTGTGATTTATATTGAGTCTTGGCCATCTCTAACACTTCGTAGAAAGTTGTCAATTTCATCCTGAGTACTTGTGGATGTTGGTGCATACACCTGAATGATGATGTTGTTATCAAATGGCTTTCCATCTAATTTAACCAGCAAAACTCCGTCGAACACAGCCCAGTATCTCTTAATTGTTTTTGATTTGTCCCTGTCAATTATGATGCCTACTCCTCTTTCATGATCACGTCTGATATATATGTACTGTTGAACAATTTCTCTTATTTCTTGGCTGGTCTGAAACTCATTCCATCTAATGCCTAGAATCTTCTGAGTCACTGTTTCCAAAGGTGTGTTGTAAAGCGGTCTGCGTTGATGGCATGTGTATGTCTCGTGTGCGGGTGCGCTTTGACTCGAATTGTCAAGATTTGGCGCCATCTGTACCTATTATTATTATTATTACTATTATTACTATTATTATTATTATTATTATTGTTGTTGTTGTTGTTGTTATTACTCTCTTCCTTCTTCTTTCTTCTTCTTGTTATTATTATCATCATCATTATCATCATCATCATCATCATTATCTTCATTCATCATCTCAATCTTTTGTACAACACCAGCTTTCAGATCCGTATGTTATGACAATGAGGACATTAGATTTGAAAAGGTTTAGTTTTGTTTATTCTACGGATCTTTCTTTTTCCAAATGTTCAGGAATACTTTGGATTTTCCTGATGATGTTGCCATCTGCTTACACATTACTGCCTAAACGTGTAAACTGCTCTAAATTTTTGGAAAGTCTTCTCCATTGAGTTTGACCAATCTTCCCCTGCATTCACTTCATTAATTTGATTTTTTGATGCTCTGATGAGGAGTCTGACTATGCCAGTAGCCCTTGCCAATGCATCTGTCAGTGTCTGTTGGTTGTCATATGAGTAGCAGAGTAAGGCGAGGTCGTCCACGAAGTCCAGATGTTTAAAAAGCGTTGCCTTTGCCCATTTGACGCCTCTGTTGCCATGTGTTCATTTCCTCACAACCCACTCTGAAGACAAACAGAAATAGAGATAGGATCGTCCTTGCTTGACACCTATGTTGACAGCAAATCTCTGTGAGAAGCCATTGTTCATCAGTATAGAACAGTTTGAGTCCCAAAGATCTTTATAAGGACTCAAATGATTTATGGTATCAACAAAATAAAGACAGAGAAATGAGCGGCTACAAGAGAGGCCTGTTAGCCATGGAAAGTGGGAAACTCCTAAAGAATATAATCATGTTGGCCAAGTCAAAGAAACTGAAAGAGGGATACAAACTGCAGTTCAAGGAAACTGACCAAACAGTGACGGTTGATGCAAGAGCAGACAAACAGGCGTACATGGACAACCTGCAAACCGGTTAGAGTACACAGCCAGCAGAGGAGAGGAAGAGAAATGGTATAAATGTTACCATGAAAATATGCGGCATGTAGTTTGAAACTGCTATGCATCAATCAAAGACAAGCAAAGAGAGCTTCTGACATCAAAAACAGAACAGAAAGTTAGATGGACGGGGACTTCCGTGACGTTTTAAACAGGCACCACCAACAACAGAAGCTGACATACAAGACGGAGAAATTGACTATAATACAGATTATTTTGTTACCAGAAGAAGAAAAAATAATCTCAACTATCAGGTCTTTCGTTAATGGAAACGCCCTCAGACAGGACAGCCTCAGTGCAGAGTTGTTCAAGACAAACCCAGGATTTGCAGGCAAAATGTTCTATCAACTCTACGGCTGTATGGGGGAAGAAGGAAAATACCAAACGACTAGAAAAGGCATGCTTTTGAAGCTTTCAAAGAAAAGTGCTGTTAGTAACTACAGTGATTGGTGTAGATTCACCCTTAGTCAATTCCAGTCAAAACGTTTTGTAAAGATTATCGTCTAGCGAATTTCAGATGCTACTGACATAACACAAGGAACGAACTTTCAGGATTCCAGACAGCAAGAGATTGTGCTGAGAGGATTTGCATTCTATGCAGTATCAGCAAGCAATGCAAAGAATGGCTCAGACAGTTCCTTATCAACTTCGTGGACTTCAGGAATGCTTTTGAAAAGATATACAGGAACAGTCTATGGCGTAAACTCTATGCATATAGAATTCCACGGAAGATCGTTATTTGTTTCAACAGCTCTAGAGCAGGAAATAGTTTCGAAATCAAAGCAGGGTAAGGGCAGGATATGTCATGTAAGTACTGCTGTTCAGCATGACCATAGATTGGGTGATGCAACATACAACTTAAGACAATCAAGAGACATCAGATGGTTTCTCCTTTCAACTCTGGAAGATCTTGACTTTGCCAATGTCATGCTAGTGGTTTCTCACACTCACCAATGCATCCGGGAGAGCAGGCACTGACATCGAGAGCCATCTCATAAAGGCCAGAATTCATCAACATACTGCTGAAACAACGTTTTGAAAACTTCCGGCCAGGACAGCATCAATATCAAGAAATATCCTTTACACCTCGCTTTATGGTTCAGAATACTGGAGGATGACAGAAAGCTATTTTACAAGCCCTCATGAAGCTGGAAATCTTTGACATAAAGAATATCTGAAGCCTCATGCAAATCTTCTGACCCAACACCATTTCCAGCCCACGACTACGTATCCAACAGAGTCAATTGGATATGGACCCATCATCATGAAAAAAAATGGAATTGGAGTAGTCATCTGAAAAGATCGAGATCAGTTCACTGAAACGGTTTTTTTTTCTCACATAAAACAAGAAAATAAAAGAACAGTGCCATACGCTTCAGATACAGAACAATATTCGACATGGACATATACACATAATTCTACTTCTTCTTACACCACACACACACACACACACAAACACACACAACACACACACACACACACACACACACACACACACACACACACACACACACACACAACACAAACACACACACAAAACACACACACACACACACACAACAAAACAAACATATACACACACACACAAAACACACACACACACAACACACACACACACACACACACACACACACACACACACACACACACACACACACCACACACACACACACCGAGATACGCAGGCACTCACGCATGCACGTTTCAAATACATACACAGGGATTTATGCTGATGGGTGTACATAAATTGAAACGTGTCTTACAAACATGTACAAGTAGCACTATCACATGCAACCAATCAGACGAGTACAATGTGGACAGCAGAACAAAAATGGAAATGGGAAAAAGATGTGAGATTGGCATCATTGACGGTGACGAAAGTAACATTGCTGCTACCCACTGTCTTCTCCCTGACTTCAGTACCAAGAGAGACTGGTACTGTTAGCCTGCTGAACTGCCTTCGGAGCCTTTTAGCATCATCTTCGTTCTTAACCTCTTGTATTACAATGTCTCTTTTCGCTTTTTGCTCAGCCTTTGACCGCCATTCCTTTTTTTGTTTTTGATTTGTTGTTGTTGTTGTTGTTGTTGTTGTTGTTTTTGTTGTTGTTGTTGTTGTTGATCCCAATTTGTGCTTTTAGTTTAATGTGTAACCCTTCAGACTTTCTTTTGCTGATTCCATTACCCTTTGGACATTGCATTTTCTGCCAGTCTTCGTTTTGGGCTGGACTGATCTCGTAACCTTCTCTTTTGAGTCTTCAAGTTTTTTGGACGCCTGACCAGTCCCTCCTTGTACTCCTCACCAATGAATTTTAAAAGCAGATTCAGCTTAGCTGTTAACGATAGAGCGCGATGTCACTAAGACCAGGTGGGACACCAAACTAGTTGTGTGTTCGTTCGTTCTTGATTTACGTCTTTTCACTATAAGTGATATTAGACGGTTAGTTGTGTGTGTATGTATGTGTGTGTGTGTGTGTGGTGTGTGGTGTGTGGTGTGTGTGTGTGTGTGTGTGTGTGTGTGTGTGTGTGTGTGTGTGTGTTGTGTGTGTGTTGTGTGTCTGTTTGTGTTCTGTGATTTTGGCATTCAACAATTTCACTATGATAACGGTGGTGTTGCGTAAGATCAGAGGCCACATGTGCTGTGGTATCAGCATGAACTGTTGGCACCAAACTTTTGTTTGCCATGGACGCTCCATTGGTCTATCACGTGCATGCTTTGTTGAATTGGCTTGAGTAATGATTTTATTGTTTGTTTTAAAGTCATCAAGAGCGAGACGACGAACTCACCTAACTGCTTCCGTATTTTGTATATGTATTTGTCTGTCGAAAGCACTGTTGTGTCATCTATAGAGAAGGCATTTGGTATCTATTTCCCAGGTCAGCTAGATCTGAGCTATTTGCTGCTGTCTTTAAGATGACATCCATTGCCAACACGAGCAGTATCGAAGAAACAGCACAGCCTGCTATGCCCACTTGCACGTTGATCCAGTCTGTCATATACTTCTTTGTGGAGAACTGCGCTAAGAATGTATTTTTTAAAATTTCGTAGATGTTCTTTGGGACGTGATACATTTTGAGAGCCAATGGAATCATCTTGGATGCGACTGATCCATACTCATTTACCACATCAAGCCAAATCACACAGAGATCATATTCTCTGCTACAGCTTTTTAGATTGTTTTCCCAACCATCGTAGCATGTTCCAAACAGCCAGAATCTCCTTAATGGACAGATACAGTCAAATACTGACAGTATGAAATATTTATTCAGTCTTGCTGCCAAGACAAGGGAATTTCCCTTCAACACTTAGAAGCGATATTGATCTGGATTGGCCATAGCCACCCGACATCTGTTCTGTTCGAATGTACACTCCATCAGCTACCATCCATCGGTTGCTGATCATCAAGTTCCTCCTTGCTGATCTTATCAATTCGTGAGGCTACTCGAGGATTCTGGGACATTTCTTATACAGCAGGTAAGATATTCCACAATGACCAGGAGGTCATTTGTCTCTGGCTTTCTTTGCTTCCATTGTTGATGGTGTGTTTCCCTAGCTTTAGAGGTTACAGTGCTTGAGGGTCGGAATTTCTTTTTCTGAGATACTGTTTCAGAGCTTCTTTGTCCACTGTGAGTGTCCTGTATTTAGGCTGTTTGAATAGTTTCCTGACAAATAAGAGGGGTCGCTTAACAAGCAATCTTAGGACTTCTTTTTGTTCCTTCTCCTATTCGCTGATTCTATGTATTTGATGAGAGCATTATGTTTCACTTTGAGGTCTTTCTATTTTTTCTCTAACCCTCGTTTCTCAAATTTTGAGGCAGCGTTCAATTGTTTCTTAAGATTGCATTTTTTCTCTGGATATCATCCATCTCTCGTTCACATCTGCATTTGTAAGATGTTTTCACCTTTGACTATTTTACCCCGTCGGCGTCACTATGGACTACGTATACAATATTTGAAAATGTAACTCGTTTGTGTTCTGGGGTACTCTTTCCTATCAGAGTATTTTAATTTATGGACTGTTTCTTCATCCGGCCTCTCCCTTTTTTCTTTGTACTTGTGTGAGGCGAATACTGTTTCAGGAGCTTGGAATAGTAGCCTGTACACATTCCTCATCTGAATCATCAGCGTGGATGTCCTTGGTACGGTTGTTTGTTTCTAGCCTGTGGTTTCTGACTCTTTCCTAGACATACTCAGGACCGATCACAGAAGTCATTGATCTAGCCATGTGTCAGTGGTAAGAAACCTAGGTTAGAGATAGACAGACGAGGGTCCCCAGACGAGAAGCCCCCATCAAGCAAGCGTTTTAGCTCTAAACTCCTTACACTCTTAGGGGGCTATTCTGCATTCAGGTCATGATTCCTGGGTGCCCTTCTGCTGTCCCCATTTTTCTCCCACCTGGGCTTGAACTTGCGCTTCAGGTGGTCAGGCAGCTTAAGGCCAAGTCACCCTCGATACAGTATCCCAGACGGTCCTTCAGAACATCACTGTACGTTACCTGCTTACATCACCAGTCACAATACACTTTTCTTGACCATCCTTCAAAACAGCAATCTCGCATACCTAAACTGCTTGCTGTCACACTCAGGAAACAGAGATGCAGGATCCTATCTGCTGATGCAGTCCATCAGTAATGTAACAATTACACCAGTTAAAGGAATAAATAGCGAACACGTTCATTGATTATACCAGTTAAAGGAGTAGATAGCAAACACGTTCATTGATTACACCAGTTAAAGGAGTAGATAGCGAACATGTTCATTGATTACACCAGTTAAAGGAATAGATAGCAAACACGTTCATTGATTACACCAGTTAAAGGAGTAGATACAAACATGTTCATTGATTACACCAGTTAAAGGAGTAGATAGCAAACACGTTCATTGATTACACCAGTTAAAGGAGTAGATAGCAAACACGTTCATTGATTACACCAGTTAAAGGAGTAGATAGCAAACACGTTCATTGATTACACCAGTTAAAGGAGTAGATAGCGAACATGTTCATTGATTACACCAGTTAAAGGAGTAGATAGCAAACACGTTCATTGATTACACCAGTTAAAGGAGTAGATAGCAAACACGTTCATTGATTACACCAGTTAAAGGAGTAGATAGCGAACATGTTCATTGATTATACCAGTTAAAGGAATACATACGAACAAGTTCATTGATTGATTAATGCGTGTGTGTGTGTGTGTGTGTGTGTGTGTGTGTGTGTGTGTGTGTGTGTGTGTGTGTGTGTGTGTGTGTATGTGTGTGTGTGTGAGTGTGGTGTGTGTGTGTCTGTGCTTGTGTGTGTGTTACAGTCGTTATCAAAAGGGATCGACTGTAGACTACAAGCTTCCATTTACTACGAAAGAGAACCACCTCTGACAAGGGTAAGGAACCTCTTGTGGTACAGTGCACCTCCACCTGCAGTCGTTAATTTTGACAGCAATTACACCTTATATTTCACAGCATTCAGTGACCCCACAAACAGAAGCAGATGTCCAAACAGTCATTTCCATTGTATCTCCAATGGCTACTGTCTGCCTGTCTTCCTCCGCTGCAATGGAGTCAGTGACTGTCCACAGAAAGCTGACGAAATTCATTGTGAAAACTATACTTGTACTGGTTTCTACCGATGTCGAGGTTCCAAGGTTTGTGTGCATCCAGATCACTTCTGTGATGGTTTGCTTCAATGTCCACAGAGTGATGATGAGTGGTTTTGTCATTTTCGTTGTCCAGAAGAATGTACATGCTATGGGTTGGCATTTTACTGTTCACAATTTTTTCCAGTGCATGCATATAGTACGCTGAAATATCTTAATGCTAGAGGGTCTATGTTAAAACCTTCAGACCTTCGGTACAACTGGGATCTTATTTATCTAGATTTGGCTCTCAACGATCTGACCAATTTGACAGGTTTTCAGATGTTGTCTCTTCGAACACTAGACGTGGGGATAATAAGATCAGATCAATACAAACAAGCGATCTGGGCGCCATAAATACCTTGAGAGAGTTATATTTGTCTGGAAATCCACTTGTTCAAAAATTTATTGTTCAAGACACAATTCAGTATTTTGAGATGCAGACATTACAAGTCTTGAAATTAACCCGAATATCAAACTTAATGTTTAACACTAGTGTTGTGTCATTATTTCCAAATTTACGGACACTCAATCTGTCATTCTGTAATTTCGAAAAAATTGATGAAGCTGGATTTCGATTTCTGTCAAAACTTGAAGTCATCGATCTTCGAGGCTCAGGTGTTCATATCTTTCCGCATGATGTATTTTCAGGTTTGTTCAAACTTCGGTTAGTCTACGCCAGTGATTTCAGACTGTGCTGTCCTGACATACTACCCCAAGGGTTTAATGTCTTTGGCTGTCATGCACCTACAGATGAAATATCGTCATGTGACGACCTTCTCCGTTCCAACTTTTACCGAATTCTGCTGTTTGTGTTTAGTGGTCTGACCCTTATGGGAAATCTGGCAGTTTTTTTCTTAGGACTTGCTGTGCTTCCAGTAAGTCACTGGGGTTTGGGACTTTGGTCACTCATCTTTGTGTATCCGATTTTCTGATGGGAGTCTATCTGTTGATAATAGGAATTGCTGATCAAATATATCGAGGTAATTTTGTATCAAAGAACGTTGCGTGGAAACATAGTGCAGCATGCAAAACAGCAGGGTTTTATCGTTATTGTCCAGTGAGGTATCTGTTTTTATCATATGTCTTATCACCTATGACCGCTTTGTTGCTTTGCGCTTTCCCTTCAGCCAGTTTCATTTCTCCCGATCGGTCAGCCCATACGGCATGTGCCGCGTGTGGACACTGGGTTTGCTACTGGCTGCAGTTCCTTTGCTACCATTCGCAGCCCACTGGGAGTTCTACAGCCAGACAAGTATCTGTATTCCACTTCCCATCACCAGACACAAGTTTCCAGGTCAGCGCTACTCCTTCGGTGTGATGATGTTGTCAACTTTGTGCTCTTCATGGTGATCGGCCTGGGGCAGCTATCTATCTACTGGTCCATCAAAAGAACATGTCCTCCCCCGCCTCATCCTCCTCGTCATCAATAGGCAAACTACACAAAGATCTGACCATCGCCCAACGTCTCATCACCATTGCTGTCAGCGATTTTCTCTGCTGGTTTCCCATCGGTTTGTTGGGCTTACTGGCCTCCAGTGGTATGCCCATCTCTGGTGAAGTGAATGTGTTGCTGGCCATCATGGTTTTGCCCCTTAACCCCGCTATGAACCCCTATCTCTACACATTTAACACAATCAGAGAACGCAGACGCCAGGCTGAGGAAGAACGACAGAAAAGGTTGGCTGCATTTCAGCGTATGGACAACGCAGTTATGAAAAACAGGACAAGGTAAAAGTTGTCTTGTAACCCTGATGTTTGCAGGGGAGTAATGTTAACGAAATCAGCTTTATGGTATGGTCAGAAAATCATAAGGGGTGAGGGAGGAGATTGTCTCACTCTTATTGCTTTATCTTTCTAATATTCTGGTCACCTGCCTCACAGGTTCAATGCGCTTGGTTGCTTTAAGTTCTTTATTTATTTAATGCCCCTTCTGTATTTTTGACTGTAACGACTGTAACGTGGGTGTAAAGTGTCTCATCATGAACTTGTCTTTCCTTGCGTGGTGGTTTTACAGCCAAATGCTGTTCAGAACGGCTGTGATGTGGTTCTTCTTCCTTGCCAAGTTAACGACTTCAAATTTGAACACTCCTCCATGTTCTTCCCTCTGGACGATTGACACAATACCAATACATCATACTGCATTGCCATATTGTTTCCAAACTGATTCAAACCAACAAAGCAGCATTCATGGATTCTGAGCGACACTCAACATTTTTCTGTTCGCTGATACGACAATACTATTATATCAAACGTATGTGCGCAAGCCTTTCTCTCAGTAAATACGTACTCAGCTTCTGTCTGTAAAAGCAAAACCATCAGCCAGTGCTTTTAACTCTTAGATTGTGTGAACAACAGACTGGATTCCAGTTACCAAGGAAACGCATTCACCGTTGTGAGAGAAGGAAACAGCACCCTTTCCCAGTCTGCACACCTGTCTAGCATACTCCTGCCTCTACTAAAACTGGTTATATTTTCAACCACTCCATATTAATTCCAGTCTCGCTTTTTTCATGACAGCAAATGCCCTCTAACGTGACTGTGTGCCTTCAATGTACAATAAACAGACCAGAAAGAAAACTGATCTGCTATAACTGACCATTTTTTTTTATATAAATTAACATTGACATTCTGTATAAGAGACTTACATGTAAAGCTACGCCCTCTAAGCCATGAAGTAAAATGTAAGGATTTTGTTTCCCGCTGGTTAGTACACTCTGTCTTCCACTGTCCTACATGGGATGGTGGTATTGCTAATTGATGAAGAAAGTACTGTCATCAATGTCTATGTAAACAAAATTTCCCTTCTATATCTTTTATTTGAACTTGCCTGCTAAGTATCCTCTTGCATCACCGCGCCATTAACTTATAGCAACAATAAGCTGAATGTTATATAGTTTAGACGAAATTTCCACTGTCTTGAATTTTCCAACACCCTTAAAAGAAGTACACTAATCATTTTGTCATTTATTTTCACTTTGATCAGCCCACACATCACACCATAGCTAAACCTCTAGCTCTGTTGGACAATTTTGGCTACCTCACTCTGTCAATACTCCCACTCATTACAGTGACCATATCCTTTACCTTATGATTTACCAGACAGAAGATCATATTCTTGAGTCAACCAAAGCCAGCTACACAGTGCCATCTGTTCATGATTGTGTGGTCGCCTAGCTGTCTAACTCCAACCAACAGTTCCTCAAACGCCTGTGGTAAAGGGGAATATCATCATTTTTGATAGAAATGCCTTCAAAGAGGACCTACGTTCCTTGCTCATTTCAGCACCCCAATCCACTTATAAACAGATACATCAGAGCCTACAGACTACACTAGACTCTCACACTCCACCAAAACGCTGAGAGGTATCCAACCGCCTCCTTGTCCCCAGTACAGAGCTGCTGCAGATCAAATCTAGGCGATAAAACGTGAACGATGCAGAACAAAGCAGCAATGGTTACCTTCATAACTCATCATACATACAAACATATCTTTAATGGTGCTCAACACTGAATGACAACAACTGTACAAGCAGCTAAAATAACATTTTACTATTCTAAGATTATTGTGT
>JAPXFY010001156.1:0-12500 GCA_030674185.1 Monoplex corrugatus
CAAATATGACTCAACACATTTCTGAACCAACCCATCAAAAAGGTCACATTCTTGACTGGATCATTTCTCGTGATCACCACAATTCCGCTACTGACAACTGCTTAGTTCTTTCTACCCGTCTAACTTCAGCCCTTCCATCTGACCACTCTGCAATTCTCTGTTCTCTCGACATTTCTCCTCCTTCCCGTACCATACGCACAGTGACTCGACGCAATCTCAAATCTATCGACCTCTCCACATTTTCATCTGATGCCTCCCGTCTCCTTTCTGAAAAGTCACATAACCTTGCCGATGAATTCTATACTACTCTCCACCATCTTCTGGACACTCATGCTCCAGCCACAACCCGTCTTTTACCTGACCGCCCCCCTACCCCCTGGCTCACTCATGAGATTGCCTGTGCAAAACGTGCCCGCCGCAGAGCAGAGCGCCGTTGGCGCAAATCCAAACTCACTGTACACAGGCAACTTTTCCAAGCCTCTAAAACAAAAGTATCCACCCTCATTGCATCAGCAAAAACAAGCTATTTCCAAACCAAAATCCTGAATGCCTCTTCTTCAAAAGAACTCTTTACAACCATGAATCATCTCCTTGGCACACGAAAAGATTTACCTCTCCCAACAAAACACACAAATGAACTCCCATCTGTATTCTCCAAGTATTTCACCACCAAAATACAAACTCTTCGTGACAGGCTTGACAGGACACCCTGTCAACCATGCCCACCTGACCCTTCCTTCTCTGGCACACCTCTTACTACTTTTACCCCAGTCTCACAAGAAGAAATTCTCAACACAATCAGATCCATGTCGTTCAAAACCTGCGAACTGGATCCTCTTCCAGGTTCTCTCTACTCCGACTGTCTCCCTACTCTCCTCCCATTCATCACTGACATCATCAACACTTCTCTTCAAACTGGAACTGTCCCAGATTCTTTCAAGTCTGCTATTGTTCACACCTCTCCTCAAGAAACACAATTTAGACCCAAATGAACTGAAAAATTATCGGCCTATCTCTAATCTCTCTTTCTTGTCGAAACTCCTTGAAAAAGTCGTCCTCAACCAGCTGAACTCTCACCTGTCTGCCAACAATCTCCTCAATCCTTTCCAGTCAGCCTACCGCCAGTGCCATAGCACTGAAACTGCCCTACTACACATTCTCAACAATCTCCTCCTTGCAACTGATACTGGCAAAGTCTCTCTCCTCACACTCCTTGATCTGTCTGCAGCCTTTGACACCATTGATCATGGTATTCTCCTTTCTAGACTTCATCATACTTTTGGCATCTCTGACATTGCTCTGTCCTGTTTCACTTCATACCTATCAAACAGAAAACAAACTGTTCTCATCAATGGCACTTATTCTCAACCTGCATACCTGACCTGTGGTGTTCCACAAGGATCTGTCCTTGGCCCTGATCTTTTCACTCTTTACACCTCCCCCCTGTCCACCATCATCAACTCCCACTCTATAAAACACCACTTCTATGCTGATGACACCCAACTTCAAGACAGTGACTCACCTGATAATATACAGCACCTGTTGACTCGCACCACTGAGTGTTACTCGGACATTAAGAACTGGATGACACACAATAAACTTCAGCTTAATGACGACAAGACAGAAGCTATCCTCATTGGCACCTGTCAGAAACTTACTCAGCTGCCTCCTCTTTCTCTCCCATTATGTAACACATCAGTCCCAATTTCTGATTCAGCTAAAAACCTTGGTGTCTGCATTGACTCTACCCTCTCCATGAACAACTTTGTTTCTCAAACTGCCAGATCTTGCTACTATCATCTCCATCGTATAAGGCTGATCAGGAAGTATCTCTCTGTCGAAACAACTGCAAAACTCGTTCTCTCCTTCATAATGTCTCGCATTGACTATTGCAATTCACTCCTGTCTGGTCTTCCTGCCTCCACCATTCACATCCTACAGCGCATTCAAAACAATGCTGTACGCCTTGTACTCAAAAAGAAAAAAGCTGACCACATATCTCCTCTCCTGGCACAACTTCACTGGCTCCCTGTATCAAAGCGCATACAATACAAACTAGACACCATGTGCTACAAAAGCCTCAATAACGCAGCCCCGATTACCTGTCAAGCCTACTTGAGATCTATGTTCCCTCACGTACCCTCCGCTCTGCCTCCGATCCTCTGACTTTTCGCTTTCCACGCACTAAGCTCAATACCTACGGTCCACGAGCCTTCTCTGTTTCTGGTCCACTCTCCTGGAACAAACTTCCTCTCTCAGTCCGTCAGCAACCTACTTTTGTCTCCTTCAAGTCCGCTCTCAAAACCCATCTTTTCTCCTCTGCATAAAATCCTAACCTCACTCAACCCCCCCTCCCCCCTCTGCAGCCTGTCTCCGCTCGGAGGGGAATCACATGGTTATAATATATAATTGTATATGCTATGCTCTCTATAATTTTCCAATGCTTTTATTCTTGCTTTTATTGCTTTTATTCTTTCTCCCCATTTATAGCCATGCGTGTGTGTGTGTGTGTATGTGTGTGTGTGCGTGTGTGTGCGTGCGTGCGAGAGTGCGTGCGTGCGTGTGTGTCTGCTTCAGCGCTTAGATTTGATTTTATCAAGATTTTGCGCTATATAAATATTGTAATTATTATTATTATTATCTCTCTCTCTCTTTTCTCTCTTTTCTCTCTCTTTCTCTCTCTCTCTTTTCTCTCTCTCTTGCTCTCTTTTCTCTCTCTCTTTTCTCTCTCTCTCTCTTTTCTCTCCCTCTCTCTCTTTGCTCTCTCTCTTTTCTCTCTCTCTTTTCTCTCTTTTCTCTTTTCTTCTCTCTTCTCTCTCTCTTTCTCTTCTCTCTTTTCTCTCTCTCTTTCTCTGCTCTCTTTTCTCCTCTCTCTCTCTCTCTTGCTCTCTTTTCTCTCTCTCTCTTTTCTCTCTCTCTCTCTTTTCTCTCCCTCTCTCTCTTTTCTCTCTCTCTTTTCTCTCTCTCTTTTCTCTCTCTTTTCTCTCTCTTCTCTCTTCTCGCTCTCTTTCTCTCTTTTCTCTCTCTCTTTCCTCTCTCTTTTCTCTCTCTCTTGCTCTCTTTCTCTCTCTCTCTCTTTCTCTCTCTCTTTCTCTCTCTCTGCTCTCTTTTCTCTCTCTTTCTCTTGCTCTCTTTTCTCTCTCTCTTCTCTCTCTCTCTTGCTCTCTTTTCTCTCTCTTCCTCTTTTCTCTCTCTCTCTCTCTTTTCTCTCTCTCTTGCTCTCTTTTCCTCTCTCTCTCTTTTTCTCTCTCTTCTCTCTTTTCTCCTCTCTTGCTCTTTTCTTCTCTCTTCTCTCTATTTCTCTCTCTTGCTCTTTTCTCCTCTCTTCTCTCTTTTCTCTCTCTTGCTCTTTCCTCTCTCTCTCTTTTCTCTCTCTCTTGCTCTTTTCTCTCTCTCTGCTCTTTTTCTCCTCTTGCTCTTTTCTCTCTCTCTTTCTCTCTTTTCTCTGCTCTCTTTTCTCTTTCTCTCTTTTCTCTCTCTCTTCTCTCTCTTTTCTCTCTCTCTTTCTCTTCTCTTCTCTTGCTCTTTCTTTTTGCTCTTTCTTCTCTTCTCTTCCTCTCTCTTTTTCTCTCTTCTCTCTTCTCTCTCTTTGTCTTTTCTCTCTCTCTTGCCTTTTCTCTCTCTTCTTTTTCTCTCTCTCTTTCTCTTTCTCTCTTCTTCTCTCTCTTTCTCTCTCTCTTCTCTCTCTCTTGCTCTCTCTCTTGCCTTTTCTCTCTCTCTTCTCTCTTTTCTCTCCTCTTTCTCTCTTCTTCTCTTGCTCTTTTCTCTCTCTCTTGCTCTTTTCTCTCTCTTTCTCTTTTCTCCTCTCTTGCTCTTTTCTCTCTCTCTTCTCTTTTTCTCTCTCTCTTGCTCTCTTTTCTCTCTCTCTTGCTCTTTTCTCTCTCTCTTGCTCTTTTCTCCTCTCTCTCTTTCTCCCTCTTGCTCTTTTCTCTCTCTCTCTTGCTCTTTTCTCTCTCTCTCTTCTCTTTTTCTCTCTCTCTTGCTCTTCTTTTCTCTCTCTCTTTCTCTTTTCTCTCTCTCTTGCTCTTTTCTCTCTCTCTTGCCTCTTTTCTCTCTCTCTTGCTCTTTTTCTCTCTCTCTTGCCTTTTCTCTCTCTTCTTTCTCTCTCTTGCTCTCTCTCTTGCTCTTTTCTCTCTCTCTTGCTCTTTTCTCTCTCTCTTGCTCTTTTCTCTCTCTCTTTCTCTCTTTTCTCTCTCTCTTTCTCTCTTTTCTCTCTCTCTTCTCTCTCTTTCTCTCTCTCTTTCTCTTTCTCTCTCTCTCTTCTCTCTTTTCTCTCTCTCTTTCTCTTTTCTCTCTCTCTTCTCTCTCTTTTCTCTCTCTCTTCTCTTTTCTCTCTCTCTTTGCTCTCTTTTCTCCTCTCTTGCTCTTTTCTCTCTCTCTTCTCTTTTTCTCTCTCTTCTCTCTTTTCTCTCTCTTCTCTTCTTCTCTCTTTTCTCTCTCTCTTCTCTTTTTCTCTCTCTCTTGCTCCTTTTCTCTCTCTCTTGCTCTTTTCTCTCTCTCTTGCTCTCTTTCTCTCTCTCTCTTCTCTTTTCTCTCTCTCTTTCTCTCTTTTCTCTCTCTCTTGCTCTTTCTCTCTCTCTTGCTCTTTTCTCTCTCTCTTCTCTTTTCTCTCTCTCTTTTCTCTTTTCTCTCTCTCTCTTGCTCTTTTCTCTCTCTCTTGCTCTTTTCTCTCTCTCTTGCTCTCTTTCTCTCTCTCTTCTCTCTCTCCTTCTTCTCTTTTTCTCTCTCTCTTGCTCTTTTCTCTCTCTTGCTCTTTTCTCTCTCTCTTTCCTCTTTTCTCTCTCTCTTTCTCTCTTTTCTCTCTCTCTCTCTTTCTTTTCTCTCTCTCTTTCTCTCTTTTCTCTCTCTCTTGCTCTCTTTTCTCTCTCTCTCTTTCTCTCCTTTTCTCTCTTTTCTCTCTCTCTCTTCTCTCTTTTCTCTCTCTTTCTCTCTCTCTCTTTTTCTCTCTTTCTCTCTCTCTGCTCTCTTTCTCTCTTTTCTCTCTTTTCTCTCTTCTCTCTTTTCTCCTCTTCTTTCTCTCTTTTCTCTCTCTTTCTCTCTTCTCTCTCTTTCTCTCTTTTCTCTCTCTCTTGCTCTCTTTTCTCTCTCTCTTCTCTCTTTTCTCTCTCTTTTCTCTTTTCTCTCTCTCTTGCTCTCTCTCTTCTTCTTTTCTCTCTCTCTTTGCTCTCTTTTCTCTCTCTCTTTCTCTCTTTTCTCTCTCTCTTCTCTCTTTTCTCTCTCTCTTTGCTCTTTTCTCTCTCTCTTTCTCTCTTTTCTCTTCTCTCTTTCTCTCTTTTCTCTCTCTCTTGCTCTCTTTTCTCTCTCTCTTTCTCTCTTTTCTCTCTCTCTTGCTCTCTTTTCTCTCTCTCTTTCTCTCTTTTCTCTCTCTTTCTCTTTTCTCTCTCTCTCTTTCTCTCTCTCTTTCTCTCTTTTCTCTCTCTCTTGCTCTTTTCTCTCTCTCTCTTTCTCTCTCTTGCTCTCTTTTCTCTCTCTCTTTCTCTCTCTTTCTCTCTTTTCTCTCTCTCTTGCTCTCTTTTCTCTCTCTCTTGCTCTCTTTTCTCCCTCTCTTTCTCTCTTTTCAATTTGTTTAATCAGAATGTGCGATCATACTCAAACTCAAGACAAAATCAATTCAAAATTATCCGTCCAAGAATTGACATATATAAAAATAGTTTATCGTTTTCTGGTGCACAACTATGGAACACCCTCCCCCCAAATATCACAAACACTCAATCACTCTCTTCCTTCAAAGTTACTTTATTTAAATACCTTACGTCAGTGTCGTAGATTACCTCAGTTAGCAACAATAACGTCAGCTGCCTTTCAACCTATGACATCTAATCTAGTCAATGTGTGTGTGTGTGTGTGTGTGTGTGTGTGTGTGTGTGTGTGTGTGTGTGTGTGTGTGTGTGTGTGTGTGTGTGTGTGTGTGTGTGTGTGTGTATGCACAATGATAATTCGTGTTCTTTTTTTTTTTTTTTTTTTTTTTTTTCTTTTCTTTTTTTCTCTCTTTAACATTATTGATATTTTAACAGTTCAAACTGCCAACCAGTATTTATTTCTGTATTATATGCGATGATTTGTTGATGACTCTATGACGTGTTTGATTCTGTCTTGCTTCTTCTTTATTTCTCATTGCCTTTGTTCATTTTGTTTGTTTGTTTGTTTTTTGCTTTGCTTGCTTGCCCATCTTATCTGTGAGCCATATTGTCTGTTTGTTTGGTTGGCTCTTATCTGCTGTCTGTATTTGTCACTTTTCTCCAACTGTTATCCGTATCATGCTTGTATCTCTCTTCTCCTATCAAGAAAAACGGCGCTTGATTATGGTTACTATTCTTGATTTATTTATGTCTTATTACATGAATTATTGATTTGTTTACACATGTATGATATTTCTATTATAGCCTACATATGCGTTTATCATTACTGTAATTTCCTATTGTCGAAAGTAACATTTACTTTATTTATCTATCTATACATTTGTCTATTTGACTTCATATCATCTGTTGATTTTCTGTCTCCTGTAGAATTTTATTGTGTTTATGCCTTCAATCGACCCAATGTTTGCTACCCCCCCCCCCCCTTTTTTTTTTTTTTTTTTTTTTTTTTTTTTTTCCCCTCTAATCATCCTTCTGAACTGCTCTTTTTTCTACCTCCATTTATTATCTTTGGGTTTAGTAGCAGTAGTAGTAGTAGTAGTAGTGGTAGTAGTGGTAATTGTTGTTTGTAACAGTGTTAATATTTTTTGTGTGTAATCAGAAAATTGATTTCATCTTCTTTGATTTAATTGTAAGAACATTAGTCTATTTGACGCTTGATTTATCTTCTATAAATTTGTCACATGTAATGTTTCTTCTCCCTCTATTTCATTTTATTTTGTTTTATCTTATTACTATTTTGTTTACTGTGTTTTCCTCTCCTCCTCCTCCTCTTCCTTCTTCTTCTTCCTCTTCTTCGTCTTATTTTTATTAATATCACTATCAACATTATCCTTCTTTCTTTATTTACTTATCATTATCTACCTGCTCATCTGTCTATCTATCTGTCTATACTATCTACCTCTCTCTCTCTCTCTCTCTATCTATCTATCTATCTATCTATCTATCTATCTATCTATCTATCTATCTATCTATCTATCTACCTATCTCTAAGTGGTGACTGTACGTTTCTTGATTTCATTGTATCTTAATTTTAGTATTCAACATGTATTTTCCTTAAGCTGTATTTGTTACTGTAAACAAATCTCATGTGTATAGAATAGCAACGGCAAGTTTGAAAAATGGCTTCTAGCCAATAGCTTTTACCGTTGAAAAATAAAGCATCATTGTCATTGTCATTGTCATTGTCATTGTCTTTTCTCTCTCTCTTTCTCTCTTTTCTCTCTCTCTTGCTCTCTTTTCTCTCTCTCTTGCTTTCTTTTCTCTCTCTCTCTTTCTCTCTTTTCTCTCTCTCTTTCTCTTTTCTCTCTCTCTTGCTCTCTTTTCTCTCTCTCTTTCTCTTTCTCTCTCTTTTCTCTTCTCTCTCTCTTCTCTCTTTTCTCTCTCTTTTGCTCTCTTTTCTCTCTCTCTTGCTCTCTTCTCTCTCTCTTTCCATCTTTTCTCTCTCTCTTCTCTCTTCTCTCTCTTTGCTCTCTTTTCTCTCTCTCTCTTTTCTCTCTCTCTTTCTCTTTTCTCTCTCTCTGCTTCTTTTCTCTCTCTCTTGCTCTCTTTCTCTCTCTCTTGCTCTTTCTCTCTCTCTTGCTCTCTTCTCTCTCTCTTTCTCTCTTTTCTCTCTCTCTTGCTCTCTTTTCTCTCTCTCTTGCTCTCTTTTCTCTCTCTCTTGCTCTCTTTCTCTCTCTCTTTCTCTCTTTTCTCTCCTCTTGCTCTCTTTTCTCTCTTCTCTCTTTCTCTTTTTTCTCTCTTCTCTCTCTCTGCTCTCTTTTCTCTCTTCTCTCTCTCTTTCTCTCTTTCCTCTCTCTTTTCTCTTTCTCTCTCTCTTTCTCTCTTTTTCTCTCTTCTCTTTTCTCTCTCTCTTGCTTCTTTTCTCTCTCTTTCTTCTCTTTTCTCTCTCTCTTGCTCTGTTTTCTTCTTCTTTCTCTCTTCCTCTCTCTTGCTCTTTCTCTTCTCTTCTCTCTTTTCTCCTCTCTTTTCTCTTTCCTCTCTCTTTCTCTTTCTCTCTCTCTCTCTTTTCCTCTCTCTTCTCTCTTTCTCTCTCTCTCTTTCTCTCTCTCTTCTCTCTTTTTTCTCTCTCTCTTTCTCTCTCTTTTCTCTTCTCTCTCCTTGCTCTCTTTTTTTCCTCTCTCTCTTGCTCTGTCTTTTCTCTCTCTCTTCTCTCTTTTCTCTCTCTCTCTTTCTTCTCTTTCTCTCTTTCTTCTCTTCTCCTCTTTCTCTTTTCTCTCTCTCTTTCTCTTTTTCTCTCTCTTTCCTCTCTTTTCTCTCTCTTTTCTCTCTTTTCTCTTTCTCTTTCTCTCTTTTCCTCTCTCTCTTTCTCTTCTTTTCTCTCCTCTTTCTCTCTTTTCTCTCTCTTTGCTCTCTTTTCTCTCTCTCTTGCTCTCTTTTCTCTCTCTCTTTCCATCTTTTCTCTCTCTCTTGCTCTCTTTTCCTCTCTCTCTTGCTCCTCTTTTCTCTCTCTCTCTTTTCTCTCTCTCTTTCTCTCTCTCTTTTTCTCTCTCTCTTGCTCTCTTTTCTCTCTCTCTTGCTCTCTTTTCTCTCTCTCTTCTCTTTTCTCTCTCTCTTGTCTCTTTTCTCTCTCTCTTTCTCTCTTTCTCTCCCCTCTTCTCTCTTTTCTCTCTCCCCTTCTCTCTTTCTCTCTCTCTTTTGCTCTCTTTTCTCTCTCTCTTTCTCTCTTTTCTCTCTCTCTTGCTCTCTTTTCTCTCTTTTCTCTTTTCTCTCTCTCTCTTGCTCTCTTTTCTCTCTCTCTTCTTCTCTTTCCTCTCTTTTTCTCTCTCCCCTTTCCTCTCTTTTCTCTCTCTCTTCTCTCCTTTTCCTCTCTCTCTTTTCTCTCATTTTCTCTCTCTTCTCTTTCTCTCTCTCTTGCTCTCTTTTCTCTCTCTCTTTCTCTCTTTTCCTCTCTCTTGCTCTGTTTTCTCTCTCTTCTTTCTCCTTTTCTCTCTTCTTGCTCTCTTTTCTCTCTCTCTTGCTCTCTTTTCTCTCTCTCTTTCTCTCTTTTTTTCTCTCTCTCTTTCTCTTTCTCTCTCTCTTCTTTCTTCTCTTTCTCTCTCTCTTGCTCTCTTTTCTCTCTCTTCTCCTTTCTCTCTCTCTCTTGCTCTCTTTTCTCTCTCTCTTGCTCTCTTTTTCTCTCTCTCTTTCTCTCTTTTCTCTCTCTCTTGCTCTCTTTTCTCTCCTCTCTTTCTCTCTTTTCTCTCTCTCTTGCTCTTCTTCTCTCTCTCTCTTCTCTCCCCTCTTTCTCTCTCTCTTTCTCTCTTCTCTTTCTCCCTTCTTCTCTCTCTCTTTCTCTCTTTTCTCTCTCTTCTCTCTCTCTTTCTCTCATTTTCTCTCTCTCTTGCTCTCTTTCTCTCTCTCTCTCTTTCTCTCTTTTCTCTCTCCTCTCTTCTCTCTTTTCTCTCTCTCTCGTCCTTTCTCTCTTTCTCTCTCTCTTCTCTCTTTCTCTCTCCTCTTTCTCTCTTTCTCTCCTCTCTCTTTTCTCTCTCTCTCTCTCTCTCTTTTCTCTCCCCTCTTTCTCTCCCTTTTCTCTCTCTCTTCTCTTTTTCTCTCTCTCTCTGCTCTCTTTCTCTCTCTCTCTCTTTCTCTTCTTTTTCTCTCTCTCTTCTCTTTTCTCTCTCTCTCTTTCTCTCTTTTCTCTCTCTCTCTTTCTCCTTTTCTCTCTCTCTTGCTCTCTTTTCTCTCTCTCTTTTCTCTCTCTCTTTCTTTCTTTCTCTCTCTTTTCTCATCTTTTCTCTTTTCTCTCTCTTTCTCTCTCTTTCTCTCTTCTCTTACTCTTTTCTCTCTCTTTTCTCTCTTTTCTTGCTCTTTTCCTCTCTCTCTTTCTCTTTTCTCTCTCTCTTCTCTCTTTTCCCCTTCTCTTGCTCTCTTTTTCTCTCTTTGCTCTCTTTTCTCTCTCTTTCTCTCTTTTCTCTCTCTCTTTCTCTCTTTTCTCTCTCTCTTTCTCTCTTTTCTCTCTCTCTCTTTCTCTCTTTTTCTCTCTCTCTTGCTCTCTTTTCTCTCTCTCTTGCTCTCTTTTCTCTCTCTTGCTCTCTTTCTCTCTTTTCTTTCTTTTCTCTCTCTCTTGCTCTCTTTTCTCTCTCTCTTGCTCTCTTTCTCTCTCTCTCTTTCTCTCTCTTTCTCTCTTTTCTCTCTCTCTTTCTCTCTTTTCTCTCTCTCTTCTCTCTTTCTTCTCTCTTTTCTCTCTCTTTCTCTCTCTTTCTCTCTTTTCTCTCTCTCTTGCTCTCTTTTCTCTCTCTCTTGCTCTCTTTTCTCTCTCTTTCTCTCTTTCTCTCTCTCTTTCTCTCTTTTCTCTCTTTCTCTCTTTTCTCTCTCTTTCTCTCTTTTCTCTCTCTTCTCTCTTTTCTCTCTCTTTCTCTCTTTTCTCTCTCTCTTCTCTCTTTTCTCTCTCTCTTCTCTTTTCTCTCTCTCTTGCTCTCTTTTCTCTCTCTCTTGCTCTTTTCTCTCTCTTTCTCTCTTTTCTCTCTCTTCTCTCTTTTCTCTCTTTCTCTCTTTTCTCTCTTTTCTCTCTTTCTCTCTCTCTTGCTCTCTTTTCTCTCTCTCTTGCTCTTTTCTCTCTCTCTCTCTTTTCTCTCTCTCTTGCTCTCTTTCTCTCTCTCTTGCTCTCTTTTCTCTCTCTCTTGCTCTTTCTCTCTCTCTCTTGCTCTCTTTTCTCTCTCTTGCTCTCTTTTCTCTCTCTCTCTCTTTTCTTCCTTTCTCTCTTTTCTCTCTCTCTTGCTCTTTTCTCTCTCTCTCTCTTTTCTCTCTTTTCTCTCTCTCTTTTCTTTTCTCTCTCTCTTCTCTCTTTTCTCTCTCTCTTCTCTCTTTTCTCTCTCTCTTGCCTCTCTTTCTCTTCTCTCTCTCTTGCTCTCTTTCTCTCTCTCTTTCTCTCTCTCTTTTCTCTCTCTGTTGCTCTCTTTTCTCTCTCTGTTGCTCTCTTTTCTCTCTCTCTTTTCTCTCTCTCTTTCTCTCTTTTCTCTCTCTCTTTTCTCTCTCTTCTTGCTCTCTTTTATCTCTCTCTTTTCTCTCTCTCTTGCTCTCTTTTCTCTCTCTCTTTTCTCTCTCTCTCTCTTCTTGCTCTCTTTTCTCTCTCTCTTTTCTCTCTCTCTTTTCTCTCTCTCTTTCTCTCTTTTCTCTCTCTCTTTCTCTCTTTTTCTCTCTCTCTTGCTCTCTTTTCTCTCTCTCTTTTCTCTCCTCTCTTCTTTCTCTCTCTCTTTTTCTCTCTCTGTTGCTCTCTTTTCTCTCTCTCTTTTCTCTCTCTCTTTTTCTCTCTCCTCTTTTCTCTCTCTCTTTATCTCTTTTCTCTCTCTCTTTCTCTTTTTTCTCTCTCTTTTCTCTCTTTTCTTGCTCTCTTTTCTCTCTCTCTTTTCTCTCTCTTCTTGCTCTCTTTTCTCTCTCTTCTTGCTCTCTTTTCTCTCTCTCTTTTCTCTCTCTCTTGCTCTCTTTTCTCTCTCTCTTTCTCTCTTTTCTCTCTCTTCTTGCTCTCTTTTCTCTCTCTCTTGCTCTCTTTTCTCTCTCTCTTTCTCTCTTTTCTCTCTCTTCTTGCTCTCTTTTTTCTCTCTTCTTGCTCTCTTTTCTCTCTTCTTGCTCTTTTCTCTCTCTCTTTTCTCTCTCTTCTTGCTCTCTTTTCTCTCTCTCTTGCTCTCTTTTCTCTCTCTCTTTTCTCTGTTTTCTCTCTCTCTCTCTCTTTCTCTCTCTCTCCCTTTCTCTCTCTCTCTCTGTTTCTCTCTCTCTCCTCTCTCTCTTCTCTCTCTCTCTCTCTCTTTCTCTCTCTCTCTTTCTCTCTCTCTCTTTCTCTCTCTCTCTCTCTCTACGTGTCAGCAATGAAGTTGATGTCTTGTAGGCATGTACTTTCAGGGTTAGGGTATCTGCCGTGGTTAGTTTGGATCATTCCATCACACGACAACTGTGATGTTAACACAGTAGTGAACAATATAATTATAATTATGTTAAGCAATGACCTCCCCGTAATGTCACATACTGCCTTGAACAAAGTGGAGTTGACACTGAGCACATCACTGACGGGTAACAAAGCCAGCAGTATTTTATTCCCATTGTCCGTTATTTAACAAAGGGGGTCAGTGGTAGTATTTTAGACTGTCACGGATTTGCAAGATGGAAAAATGTGGACAGAGAATTTTACGCCAGATTCAAAAAAAAAAAAAAAAAAAAAAGAAAAAAAAAAGAAAAGAAAAAAAGCTAATGCTGTCAGCTACAGAATTTTTTACCCCTTCTGAAACAGTCAAGTGTCCCAAAGCAAACAAACAAACAACCAGTCTCATCAGTACAATCTAGGTATCCACATTTACTTACCAGTGCCAGACCCAACATCAAACAACATCTTTCAGAGAAAGATCACAACCTATAAGACAGATGTGTCACACGAGCAGCAAGCCAGACCAA
>JAPXFY010001156.1:25000-27500 GCA_030674185.1 Monoplex corrugatus
TCAACATCAGTATACTTTACATAGATATCTGTCCCACTCAACATCAGTATACTTTACATATATATCTGTCCCACTCAACATCAGTATACTTTACATACATATGTGTCCCACTCAACATCAATATACATTACAGAGATATGTGTCCAACCCAACATCAATATACTTTACATAGATATGTGTCCAACCCAACATCAATATACTTTACATAGATATGTGTCCCACTCAACATCAGTATACTTTACATACATATGTGTCCTACTCAACATCAGTATACTTTACATAGATGTGTGTCCAACCCAACATCAATATACTTTACATAGATATGTGTCCAACTCAACATCAATATACTTTACATAGATATGTGTCCTACTCAACATCAATATACTTTTCATAGTTATGTGTCCCACTCAACATCAATATACTTTACACAAATATGTGTCCAACTCAACATCAATATACTTTACATAGATATATGTCCCACTCAACATCAATATACTTTACATAGATATATGTCCCACTCAACATCAATATACTTTACATAGATATGTGTCCAACTCAACATCAATATACTTTACATAGATGTGTGTCCAACTCAATATACTTTACATAGATGTGTGTCCAACTCAACATCAATATACTTTACATAGATATGTGTCCAACATCAATATACTTTACATAGATATGTGTCCAACTCAACATCAATATACTTTACATAGATATGTGTCCCACTCAACATCAATATACTTTACATAGATATGTGTCCAACTCAACATCAATATACTTTACACAGATGTGTGTCCCACTCAACATCAATATACTTTACATACATATGTGTCCAACTCAACATCAGTATACTTTACATAGATATGTGTCCAACTCAACATCAATATACTTTACATAGACATGTGTCCTACTCAACATCAATATACTTTACATAGATATCTGTCCCACTCAACATCAATATACTTTACATACATATGTGTCCAACTCAACATCAGTATACTTTACACAGATGTGTGTCCCACTCAACATCAATATACTTTACATACATATGTGTCCAACTCAACATCAATATACTTTACACAGATGTGTGTCCCACTCAACATCAATATACTTTACATACATATGTGTCCAACTCAACATCAGTATACTTTACATAGATATGTGTCCAACTCAACATCAATATACTTTACATAGATATGTGTCCAACTCAATATACTTTACATAGATATGTGTCCAACCAAACATCAATATACTTTACACAGATATGTGTCCAACTCAACATCAATATACTTTACATCGATATGTGTTCAACTCAACATCAGTATACTTTACATAGATAGCTTTCCAAATGAACAAAAATACACATTACATAGATATGTTTCGAAATCAGCATCAACACGCCTCGCATGGGTATGTTTCCAAATCAACATCAACACGCCTCACATAGATATGTACCCAAATCTACATCAACACGCTTCACATAGATATGTACCCAAATCAACATCAATACGCCTCACATAAATATGTATCCAAATCAACATCAACACACCTCACATAAATATGTACCCAAATCAACATCAACACGCCTCACATAGATATGTACCCAAATCAACATCAACACACATCACATAGATATGTACCCAAATCAACATCAATACGCCTCACATAGATATGTACCCAAATCAACATCAACACGCCTCACATAGATATGTTCCCAAATCAACATCAATACGCCTCACATAGATATGTACCCAAATCAACATCAACACACATCACATAGATATGTACCCAAATCAACATCAAACCACATCACATAGATATGTACCCAAATCAACATCAATACGCCTCACATAGATATGTACCCAAATCAACATCAATACGCCTCACATAGATATGTACCCAAATCAACATCAACACGCCTCACATAGATATGTACCCAAATCAACATCAACACCATCACATAGATATGTACCCAAATCAACATCAATACGCCTCACCTGGATATGTACCCAAATCAACATCAATACGCCTCACATAGATATGTACCCAAATCAACATCAACACGCCTCACCTGGATATGTACCCAAATCAACATCAATATGCCTCACATAGATATGTACCCAAATCAACATCAACACGCCTCACATAGATATGTACCCAAATCAACATCAACACGCCTCACATAGATATGTACCCAAATCAACATCAATACCCCTCACATAGATATGTACCCAAATCAACATCAACACGCCTCACGTGGATATGTACCCAAATCAACATCAATACGCCTCACTGGATATGTACCCAAATCAACATCAACACGCCTCACATAGATATGTACCCAAATCAACATCAACACGCCTCACATGGATATGTACCCAAATCAACATCAACACGCCTCACATAGATATGTACCCAAATCAACATCAACACGCCTCACATAGATATGTACCCAAATCAACATCAATACGCCTCACATAGATATGTACCCAAATCA
>JAPXFY010001156.1:35000-40290 GCA_030674185.1 Monoplex corrugatus
GATCACAAGCTGACCGTTAATTAAACCAGACAGATCACAAGCTGACTGTTAATTACACCAGACAGTTCACAAGCTGACCGTTACGCCAAACGGGGAAAGAAGACAGGGGACATAATCAGGAGGCTGTCTCCAAATCACAGCTCCTCTCTGATGCCAACTTGAATGCACTGAAGTGGATTTCGTTTTGAAAGAAAAAGAAGAGATTGGTAACATTGTTTGTCTTTCATTTTTATCGTCGTCTTTGGTAACATTGTTTGTCTTTCATTTTTATTGTCGTCTTTGGTAACATGGTTTGTCTTTCATTTTTATTGTCGTCTTTGGTAACATGGTTTGTCTTTCATTTTTATTGTCGTCTTTGGTAACATTGTTTGTCTTTCATTTTTATTGTCGTCTTTGGTAACATTGTTTGTCTTTCATTTCTATTGTCGTCTTTGGTAACATTGTTAGTCTTTCATTTTTATTGTCGTCTTTGATTACATGGTTTGTCTTTCATTTTTATTGTTGTCTTTGGTAACATTGTTTGTCTTTCATTTTTATTGTCATCTTTGGTAACATTGTTTGTCTTTCATTTTTATTGTTGTCTTTGGTAACATGGTTTGTCTTTCATTTTTATTGTCGTCTTTGGTAACATTGTTTGTCTTTCATTTTTATTGTCGTCTTTGGTAACATGGTTTGTCTTTCATTTTTATTGTCGTCTTTGGTAACATGGTTTGTCTTTCATTTTTATTGTCGTCTTTGGTAACATTGTTTGTCTTTCATTTTTATTGTTGTCTTTGGTAACATGGTTTGTCTTTCATTTTTATTGTTGTCTTTGGTTACATGGTTTGTCTTTCATTTTTATTGTCGTCTTTGGTAACATGGTTTGTCTTTCATTTTTATTGTCGTCTTTGGTTACATGGTTTGTCTTTCATTTTTATTGTCGTCTTTGGTAACATTGTTTGTCTTTCATTTTTATTGTCGTCTTTGGTAACATGGTTTGTCTTTCATTTTTATTGTCGTCTTTGGTAACATTGTTTGTCTTTCATTTTTATTGTCGTCTTTGGTAACATTGTTTGTCTTTCATTTTTATTGTCGTCTTTGGTAACATGGTTTGTCTTTCATTTTTATTGTCGTCTTTGGTAACATTGTTTGTCTTTCATTTTTATTGTCGTCTTTGGTAACATGGTTTGTCTTTCATTTTTATTGTCGTCTTTGGTAACATGGTTTGTCTTTCATTTTTATTGTCGTCTTTTGTTACATGGTTTGTCTTTCATTTTTATTGTCGTTTTTGGTAACATTGTTTGTCTTTCATTTTTATTGTCGTCTTTGGTAACATTGTTTGTCTTTCATTTTTATTGTCGTCTTTGGTAGCATTGTTTGTTTTTCATTTTTATTGTCGTCTTTGGTAACATGGTTTGTCTTTCATTTTTATTGTCGTCTTTGGTAACATTGTTAGTCTTTCATTTTTATTGTTGTCTTTGGTAACATTGTTTGTCTTTCATTTTTATTGTCGTCTTTGGTAACATGGTTTGTCTTTCATTTTTATTGTCGTCTTTGGTAACATGGTTTGTCTTTCATTTTTATTGTCGTCTTTGGTAACATTGTTAGTCTTTCATTTTTATTGTCGTCTTTGGTAACATGGTTTGTCTTTCATTTTTATTGTCGTCTTTGGTAACATTGTTTGTCTTTCATTTTTATTGTCGTCTTTGGTAACATTGTTAGTCTTTCATTTTTATTGTCGTCTTTGGTTACATGGTTTGTCTTTCATTTTTATTGTTGTCTTTGGTAACATTGTTTGTCTTTCATTTTTATCGTCGTCTTTGGTAACATTTTTTGTCTTTCATTTTTATTGTCGTCTTTGGTAACATGGTTTGTCTTTCATTTTTATTGTCGTCTTTTGTTACATGGTTTGTCTTTCATTTTTATTGTTGTCTTTTGTTACATGGTTTGTCTTTCATTTTTATTGTTGTCTTTTGTTACATGGTTTGTCTTTCATTTTTATTGTTGTCTTTGGTAACATTGTTTGTCTTTCATTTTTATTGTCGTCTTTGGTTACATGGTTTGTCTTTCATTTTTATTGTCGTCTTTGGTAACATGGTTTGTCTTTTATTTTTATTGTCGTCTTTGGTTACATGGTTTGTCTTTCATTTTTATTGTCGTCTTTGGTAACATGGTTTGTCTTTTATTTTTATTGTCGTCTTTGGTAACATGGTTTGTCTTTTATTTTTATTGTCGTCTTTGGTAACATGGTTTGTCTTTCATTTTTATTGTCGTCTTTGGTAACATGGTTTGTCTTTCATTTTTATTGTCGTCTTTTGTAACATTGTTTGTCTTTCATTTTTATTGTCGTCTTTGGTAACATTGTTTGTCTTTCATTTTTATTGTCATCTTTGGTAACATGGTTTGTCTTTCATTTTTATTGTCGTCTTTTGTTACATGGTTTGTCTTTCATTTTTATTGTCTTCTTTTGTTACATGGTTTGTCTTTCATTTTTATTGTCGTCTTTGGTAACATTGTTTGTCTTTCATTTTTATTGTCGTCTTTGGTTACATTGTTTGTCTTTCATTTTTATTGTCGTCTTTGGTAACATTGTTTGTCTTTCATTTTTATTGTGTCTTTGGTAACATTGTTTGTCTTTTTTTTTATTGTGTCTTTGGTAACATTGTTTGTCTTTCATTTTTATTGTGTCTTTGTAACATTGTTTGTCTTTCATTTTTATTGTCGTCTTTGGTAACATTGTTTGTCTTTCATTTTTATTGTCGTCTTTGGTAACATTGTTTGTCTTTCATTTTTATTGTCGTCTTTGGTAACATGTTTGTCTTTCATTTTTATTGTCGTCTTTGGTAACATGGTTTGTCTTTCATTTTTATTGTCGTCTTTGGTAACATGGTTTGTCTTTCATTTTTATTGTTGTCTTTGGTTAACATGGTTTGTCTTTCATTTTTATTGTCGTCTTTGGTAACATTGTTTGTCTTTCATTTTTATTGTCGTCTTTTGGTAACATGTTTGTCTTTCATTTTTATTGTCGTCTTTGTTACATGTTTGTCTTTCATTTTTATTGTCGTCTTTGGTAACATGGTTTGTCTTTCATTTTTATTGTCGTCTTTGGTAACATGTTTGTCTTTCATTTTTATTGTCGTCTTGGTAACATGGTTTGTCTTTCATTTTTATTGTGTCTTTGGTAACATGTTTGTCTTTCATTTTTATTGTCGTCTTTGGTACATGGTTTGTCTTTCATTTTTATTGTCGTCTTTGGTAACATGGTTTGTCTTTCATTTTTATTGTGTCTTTGGTAACATGGTTTGTCTTCATTTTTATTGTCGTCTTTGGTAACATTGTTTGTCTTTCATTTTTATTGTCGTCTTTGGTAACATTGTTTGTCTTTCATTTTTATTGTTGTCTTTGGTAACATGGTTTGTCTTTCATTTTTATTGTCGTCTTTGGTAACATGTTTGTCTTTCATTTTTATTGTCGTCTTTGGTAACATGGTTTGTCTTTCATTTTTATTGTCGTCTTGGTAACATGTTTGTCTTTATTTTTATGTCGTCTTTGGTACATGGTTTGTCTTTCATTTTTATTGTCGTCTTTGGTAACATTGTTTGTCTTTCATTTTTATTGTCGTCTTTGGTACATGTTTGTCTTTCATTTTTATTGTCGTCTTTGTAACATTGTTTGTCTTCATTTTTATTGTCGTCTTTGGTAACATGGTTTGTCTTTCATTTTTATTGTCGTCTTTGGTAACATGGTTTGTCTTTCATTTTTATTGTCGTCTTTGGTAACATTGTTTGTCTTTTACTTTTATTGTCGTCTTTGGTTACATGGTTTGTCTTTCATTTTTATTGTCGTCTTTGGTAACAGGTTTGTCTTTCATTTTTATCGTCGTCTTTGGTTACATTGTTTGTCTTTCATTTTTATTGTCGTCTTTGGTAACATGTTTGTCTTTCATTTTTATGTCGTCTTTGGTAAATGGTTTGTCTTTCATTTTTATTGTTGTCTTGGTAACATGGTTTGTCTTCATTTTTATTGTCGTCTTTGGTAACATTGTTTGTCTTTTCATTTTATTGTGTCTTTGGTAACATGTTTGTCTTTCATTTTTATTGTCGTCTTTGGTAACATTGTTTGTCTTTCATTTTTATTGTGTGTTTGGTAACATGTTTGTCTTTCATTTTTATTGTTGTCTTTGTTTACATGGTTTGTCTTTCATTTTTATTGTCGTCTTTGGTAACATTGTTTGTCTTTCATTTTTATTGTCTCTTTGGTAACATGGTTTGTCTTTCATTTTTATTGTCGTCTTTGGTTACATGGTTTGTCTTTCATTTTTATTGTCGTCTTTGGTAACATGGTTTGTCTTTCATTTTTATTGTCGTCTTTGGTTAACATGGTTTGTCTTTCATTTTTATTGTTGTCTTTGGTTAACATGGTTTGTCTTTCATTTTTATTGTCGTCTTTGGTTACATGGTTTGTCTTTCATTTTTATTTGTCGTCTTTGTTACATGGTTTGTCTTTCATTTTTATTGTCGTCTTTGGTAACATTGTTTGTCTTTCATTTTTATTGTCGTCTTTGGTAACATGTTTGTCTTTCATTTTTATTGTCGTCTTTGGTAACATTGTTTGTCTTTCATTTTTATATGTCGTCTTTGGTAACATGGTTTGTCTTTCATTTTATTGTTGTCTTTGGTAACATGTTTGTCTTTCATTTTTATTGTCGTCTTTGGTAACATGTTTGTCTTTCATTTTTATTGTCGTCTTTGGTAACATGGTTTGTCTTTCATTTTTATTGTGTCTTTGGTAACATTGTTTGTCTTTCATTTTTATTGTCGTCTTTGGTAACATTGTTTGTCTTTCATTTTTATTGTCGTCTTTGGTAACATTGTTTGTCTTTCATTTTTTGTCGTCTTTGGTACATGGTTTGTCTTTCATTTTTATTGTCGTCTTTGGTAACATTGTTTGTCTTTCATTTTTATTGTCGTCTTTGGTAACATTGTTTGTCTTTCATTTTTATTGTCGTCTTTGGTAACATTGTTTGTCTTTAATTTTTATTGTCGTCTTTGGTAACATTGTTTGTCTTTCATTTTTATTGTCGTCTTTGGTAACATTGTTTGTCTTTCATTTTTATTGTCGTCTTTGGTAACATTGTTTGTCTTTCATTTTTTATTGTCGTCTTTGGTAACATGTTTGTCTTTCATTTTTATTGTCGTCTTTGGTAACATTGGTTTGTCTTTCATTTTTATTGTCGTCCTTTTGGGAACATTGTTTGTCTTTCAAATTTTTTTTGTCCCTCCCTTTGGAAAATGGTTTTTTTCTTTCATTT
>JAPXFY010001157.1:0-25000 GCA_030674185.1 Monoplex corrugatus
TGAGCTTAGTGCGTGGAAAGCGAAAAGTCAGAGGATCGGAGGCAGAGCGGAGGGTACGTGAGGGAAGATAGATCTCAAGTAGGCTTGACAGGTAATCGGGGGCTGCGTTATTGAGGCTTTTGTAGCACATGGTGTCTAGTTTGTACTGTATGCGCTTTGATACAGGGAGCCAGTGAAGTTGTGCCAGGAGAGGAGATATGTGGTCAGCTTTTTTCTTTTTGAGTACAAGGTGTACAGCATTGTTTTGAATGCGCTGTAGGATGTGAATGGTGGAGGCAGGAAGACCAGACAGGAGTGAATTGCAATAGTCAATGCGAGACATTATGAAGGAGAGAACGAGTTTTGCACTTGTTTCGACAGAGAGATACTTCCTGATCAGGCTTATACGATGGAGGTGATAGTAGCAAGATCTGGCAGTTTGAGAAACAAAGTTGTACATGGAGAAGGTAGAGTCAATGCAGACACCAAAGTTTTTAGCTGAATCAGAAATTGGGACTGATGTGTTACATAATGGGAGAGAAAGAGGAGGCAGCTGAGAAAGTTTCTGATGGGTGCCAATGAGGATAGCTTCTGTCTTGTCGTCATTAAGCTGAAGTTTGTTGAACGTCATCCAGTTCTTAATGTCCGAGTAACACTCAGTGGTGCGAGTCAAGAGGCGCTGTATATTGTCTGGTGTGTCACTGTCTAGAAGTTGGGTGTCATCAGCATAGAAGTGGTGTTTTATAGAGTGGGAGTTGATGATGGTGGACAGGGGGGAGGTGAAAAGAGTGAAAAGAACAGGGCCAAGGACAGATCCTTATGGAACACCACAGGTCAGGCATGCAGGTTGAGAGTAAGTGCCATTGATGAGAACAGTTTGTTTTCTGTTTGACAGATATGAAGTGAACCAGGAGAGAGCAATGTCAGAGATGCCAAAAGTATGATAATAATAATAATAATAATATATTTTATTTATATAGCGCAAAATCTTGATAAAATCAAATCTAAGCGCTGAACGTATACATGCATACATACCTACATACATATGAGCGTATACATGCATACATACATGCTTACATACTTACATACATAGATCTAAGCTGAGCGTATACATGCATACATACATACTTACATATTTACATACATAAATCTAAGCTGAGCGTATACATGCATACATACATACATACATAAATCTAAGCGTATACATACATACATACATACATACATACATACGTACGCACATGCATACATAATAATTACAATATTTACATAGCGCAAATCTCGACAAAATCAAATCCAAGCGCCGAAAAGACACACACGCACACACGCACGCACGCACACACACGCACACACACACACACACACACACACACACACACACACACACACACACACACACACACACACACACACATGCATGGCCACAAATGGGGAGAAAAGAATAAAAGCAATAAAAGCAAGAATAAAACCAATGGAAAACCACAGAGAGCACATCATATAGAATTATATATTAAAACAAAGTGATTCCCCTCCGAGCGGAGACAGGCTGCAGAGGGGGGTTGAGTGAGGTTAGGATTTTATGCAGAGGAGAAAAGGTGAGTTTTGAGAGCGGACTTGAAGGAGGCAAAAGTAGGTTGCTGACGGACTGAGAGAGGAAGTTTGTTCCAGGAGAGTGGACCAGAAACAGAGAAGGCTCGTGAACCATAGGTATTGAGCTTAGTGCGTGGAAAGCGAAAAGTCAGAGGATCGGAGGCAGAGCGGAGGGTACGTGAGGGAAGATAGATCTCAAGTAGGCTTGACAGGTAATCGGGGGCTGCGTTATTGAGGCTTTTGTAGCACATGGTGTCTAGTTTGTACTGTATGCGCTTTGATACAGGGAGCCAGTGAAGTTGTGCCAGGAGAGGAGATATGTGGTCAGCTTTTTTCTTTTTGAGTACAAGGCGTACAGCATTGTTTTGAATGCGCTGTAGGATGTGAATGGTGGAGGCAGGAAGACCAGACAGGAGTGAATTGCAATAGTCAATGCGAGACATTATGAAGGAGAGAACGAGTTTTGCACTTGTTTCGACAGAGAGATACTTCCTGATCAGGCTTATACGATGGAGATGATAGTAGCAAGATCTGGCAGTTTGAGAAACAAAGTTGTTCATGGAGAGGGTAGAGTCAATGCAGACACCAAGGTTTTTAGCTGAATCAGAAATTGGGACTGATGTGTTACATAATGGGAGAGAAAGAGGAGGCACCTGGGAAAGTTTCTGACGGGTGCCAATGAGGATAGCTTCTGTCTTGTCGTCATTAAGCTGAAGTTTGTTGAACGTCATCCAGTTCTTAATGTCCGAGTAACACTCAGTGGTGCGAGTCAACAGGCGCTGTATATTATCAGGTGAGTCACTGTCTTGAAGTTGGGTGTCATCAGCATAGAAGTGGTGTTTTATAGAGTGGAAGTTGATGATGGTGGACAGGGGGGAGGTATAAAGAGTGAAAAGAACAGGGCCAAGGACAGATCCTTGTGGAACACCACAGGTCAGGTATGCAGGTTGAGAGTAAGTGCCATTGATGAGAACAGTTTGTTTTCTGTTTGATAAATACGAAGTGAAAAAGGAGAGAGCAATGTCAGAGATGCCAAAAGTATGATGAAGTCTAGAAAGGAGAATACCATGGTCAATGGTATCGAAGGCTGCAGACAGATCAAGGAGTGTGAGGAGAGAGACTTTGCCAGTATCAGTTGCAAGGAGGAGATTGTTGAGAATGTGTAGTAGGGCAGTTTCAGTGCTATGGCACTGGCGATAGGCTCACTGGAAAGGATTGAGGAGATTGTTGGCAGACAGGTGAGAGTTCAGCTGGTTGAGGAGGACCTTTTCAAGGAGTTTTGACAAGAAAGAGAGATTAGAGATAGGCCTGTAATTTTTCAGTTCATTTGGGTCTAAATTGTGTTTCTTGAGGAGAGGGTGAACAATAGCAGACTTGAAAGAATCTGGGACAGTTCCAGTTTGAAAAGAAGTGTTGATGATGTCAGTGATGAATGGGAGGAGAGTAGGGAGACAATCGGAGTAGAGAGAACCTGGAAGAGGATCCAGTTCGCAGGTTTTGAACGACATGGATCTGATTGTGTTGAAAATTTCTTCTTGTGAGACTGGGGTAAAAGTAGTGAGAGGTGTGCCAGAGAAGGAAGGGTCAGGTGGGCATGGTTGACAGGGTGTCCTGTCAAGCCTGTCACGAAGAGTTTGTATTTTGGTGGTGAAATACTTAGAGAATACAGATGGGAGTTCTTCATTTGTATGTTTTGTTGGGAGAGGTAAGTCTTTTCGTGTGCCAAGGAGATGATTCATGGTTGTAAAGAGTTCTTTTGAAGAAGAGGCATTCAGGATTTTGGTTTGGAAATAGCTTGTTTTTGCAGATGCAATGAGGGTGGATACTTTTGTTTTAGAGGCTTGGAAAAGTTGCCTGTGTACAGTGAGTTTGGATTTGCGCCAGCGGCGCTCTGCTCTGCGGCGGGCACGTTTTGCACAGGCAATCTCATGAGTGAGCCAGGGGGTAGGGGGGCGGTCAGGTAAAAGACGGGTTGTGGCTGGAGCATGAGTGTCCAGAAGATGGTGGAGAATAGTATAGAATTCATCGGCAAGGTTATGTGACTTTTCAGAAAGGAGACGGGAGGCATCAGATGAAAATGTGGAGAGGTCGATAGATTTAAGATTGCGTCGAGTCACTGTGCGCGTGGTACGGGAAGGAGGAGAAATGTCAAGAGAACAGAGAATTGCAGAGTGGTCAGATGGAAGGGCTGAAGTTAGACGGGTAGAAAGTCTAGAAAGGAGAATACCATGATCAATGGTATCAATGGCTGCAGACAGATCAAGGAGTGTGAGGAGAGAGACTTTGCCAGTATCAGTTGCAAGGAGGAGATTGTTGAGAATGTGTAGCAGGGCAGTTTCAGTGCTATGGCACTGGCGGTAGGCTGACTGGAAAGGATTGAGAAGATTGTTGGCAGACAGGTGAGAGTTCAGCTGGTTGAGGACAACTTTTTCAGTGAGTTTTGACAAGAAAGAGAGATTAGAGATAGGCCGTAATTTTTCAGTTCATTTGGGTCTAAATTGTATTTCTTGAGGAGAGGGTGAACAATAGCAGACTTGAAAGAATCTGGGACAGTTCCAGTTTGAAGAGAAGTGTTGATGATGTCAGTGATGAATGGGAGGAGAGTAGGGAGACAGTCAGAGTAGAGAGAACCTGGAAGAGGATCCAGTTCGCAGGTTTTGAACGACATGGATCTGATTGTGTTGAAAATTTCTTCTTGTGAGACTGGGGTAAAAGTAGTAAGAGGTGTGCCAGAGAAGGAAGGGTCAGGTGGGCATGGTTGACAGGGTGTCCTGTCAAGCCTGTCACGAAGAGTTTGTATTTTGGTGGTGAAATACTTGGAGAATACAGATGGGAGTTCTTCATTTGTGTGGTTTGTTGGGAGAGGTAAATCTTTTTTGGATTTGCGCCAGCTCTGCGGCGGGCACGTTTTGCACAGGCAATCTCATGAGTGAGCCAGGGGGTAGGGGGGCGGTCAGGTAAAAGACGGGTTGTGGCTGGAGCATGAGTGTCCAGAAGATGGTGGAGAGTAGTATAGAATTCATCGGCAAGGTTATGTGACTTTTCAGAAAGGAGACGGGAGGCATCAGATGAAAATGTTGAGAGGTCGATAGATTTAAGATTGCGTCGAGTCACTGTGCGCGTGGTACGGGAAGGAGAGAAATGTCAAGGAACAGAGAATTGCGAAAGGTGAGTGGAACGGGCTGAAGTTAGAAGGAGAAAAACTAACAGTTGGTATACATGTGAGGATCAGGAGAAGACAGTAAGATTGCCTTTTGAAGGGGTTGAGGCAGTTATGTGCTTTTCAGAGAAGGAAGTTGAGGCATCAGATGAAATGTTGGGTCATAGATGAGATTGCGTCGAGTCACTGTGCGTTGGTAGGGAAGTAGGAAAAGTGTCAAAGCAGAGGAATCAGATGGTCGTGGTAAGTAATAGATGGGTTAAAGAACTAAGCTGTGTCAGTAGCTGAATTGTGGTGATCACGAAAATGATCCAGTAAGAATGTGACCTTTTTGATGGGTTGGTTCAGAGAATATGTTGTGTCATATTGTGATTGGACAGAGAGTTGATGATTGTCTTGTGTCATAACAGTGATTGTTGTCATAGTGGACATTGATGTCACCTAGAATGATGAGATTTCAGGTAAGGGCAGTAGTAATCAATTAGTTGGTCAAAGTCAGAGAGAAACATGCTCTTTTGTGCAATACCAGATAAAAATCTTGGGTTTATGCTTCTTTTCTCAAGCTTGTAGTGTAGTGTAGTGTAGTGTAGTGTAGTGTAGTGTAGTGTAGTGTAGTGTAGTGTAGCATAGTGTAGCATAGTGTAGTGTAGTGTAGTGTAGTGTAGTGTAGTGTAGTGTAGTGTAGTGTAAACTATGCATGTATTGTGTTGTGTTGCACTGTGTTGTGTGTGTGTGTTGCGTTGCATTGTATTGCATTGCATGTATTGTATTGTATTGTATTGTAAGTAGTGTTGTATAGTGTGTGTAGTGAAGTGTAGTGTAGTGTAGTGTAGTGTAGTGTAGTGTAGTGTAGTGTAGTGTAGTGTTGTATAGTGTGGTGGTGTAGTGTGTGTAGTGTAGTGTAGTGTAGTGTGGTGTGGTGTAGTTATGTAGTGTGTGGTGGTGTTTGTGTAGTGTAGTGTAGTGTAGTGTAGTGTAGTGTAGTGTAGTGTGTGTAGTGTAGTGTTGTAGTGTAGTGTAGTGTAGTGTATGTAGTGTAGTGTAGTAGGTATGCTCACCTGTAAATCCTCACCCCACCAGCAGGCAGCGTAATCATTTTTCGGCACGAGGGGCAATGGAAGAAGGAGGAAGAGCCAGCTACACCCTGCAGACAACTCTGACAAAACGAATGGTAGCATGGCAGCAGCTTTGGGCGACGATAATTTTCCAAACATATGGCACACGTCAACTTACTCACACTGTCGCCTCCAATGTTACTGTTCCCACTCGACCCTCCTGTCGCCATTTTGATCTTGACTTCACCTTTGATTCACCCTTTTCACCAAAGTGTTCCTTCTTCCTGGTTTCAGGTTCAAGTTCGTTCTCAACATTTACTGTGCAGTTTTCGTTTTGTGGAAGGCGTACCAAGCATAACGAAGCAATAGGAATATTATCTTGAAGAAAAATGGAAATATTATTTCGAAGAAAAAAGATACACACACATAATATATCTAGCCGCCTAATACCACTGCTTGTTGTGACACGTACGACGTCAACAGGAAATGATCGATTGATGACTAACACCGCAAGAATGTACATTCATCTGTCGTCAAGACAACATCTAGTCCACTCTAAATCGTCACACTCACAATTTGTTGAAACTGGCTAAAACAAATTCGATATGATTATAGAATTAATGCTGGGCTGTGGCCAACAAATAACATTCTCCAACTGAAACAAGGTTTCATGTGAAGAGAATCGTCGTTTCTTTTCTCTGAAGAGTCTATGGATTTCCCCGAAATGAGTAACCAAAGAGCAGATATGGTCTAAGAGAGACAACACTTGACAAAGTATTACCAGTCACATTTGTCTCCCATTACAACAGTACTCCATATCGTAATAAACATGGCTATTATTTCCAGCGCAGAGACGTTACGCTAAGAATGTGGAAGTGAAATTGAGATAAAGCTACTCGGTCTTGTTTGTGAAAGTGAATAAACAGATAAATAGATAAATAACAGCTGGAGTTTTCTGTGCATTACTAACAATCCTATTATGAATAGTTCACAGTAAAGCCATAAAAATAATCTGGAGAATAGAGCTATACCAAAATGATTAGTAATGAAGGAAAATCAGTGGATGCTAAGAAACATTTTGACTCAGTGGACATCACTAAAGGTTGGCGTTGGCGTTGGCGTAAGTATGTCAAGCTCACGCAATGTTTCCATTGTAATTGTTATGTTGTAAAGGGTGAGGGGTGCTAGCCTAGTTTATAACACATTGTGTATGAGGGACGCCAGTTTTGAGTTAGTGTTTGTATGTGTTCTATTTGTGTGAGACTGTGACTCTGTGTGTGTGTGTGTGTGTGTGTGTGTGTGTGTGTGTGTGTGTGTGTGTGTGTGTGTGTGTGTGTGTGTGTGTGTGTGTATGTGTGTGTGTCTGTGTGTATGTGTGTGTGTATGTGTGTGTGAGTGTGTGTGTGTGTATGAGTGTGTGTGTGTATGTGTGTGTATGTGTGTGTATGTGTGTGTGAGTGTGTGTGTGTGTATGTGTGTGTGTGTGTATGAGTTTGTGTGTGTAGGTGTTTGTGTGTGTGAGTGTACATGTGTGTGCGTGTGTTTGTATGTGTGTGTATGTTTATGTGAATGTGTGTGTATGTGTTTGTGAGTTTGTGTGTGTGAGTGTGTGTGTGTGTGTGTGTGTGTGTGTGTGTGTGTATGTTTGTGTGAGTGTGTGTGAGTGTGTGTGTGTGTATGTATGTTTGTGTGAGTGTGTGTGAGTGTGTGTGAGTGTGTGTGTATGTGCATGTGTGTGTGTGTGTGTGTGTGTGTGTGTGTGTGTGTGTGTGTGTGTATGTTGTGTGTGTGTGTGTGTATGTGTGTGTGTGTGTGTGTGTGTGTGTGTGTGCATGTGTGTGTGTGTGTGGTGAATGTGTGTGTGTATGTGTGTGTATGTGTGTGTGTGTGTGTGTGTGTGTGTGTGTGTGTGTGTGTGTGTGTGTGTGTGTGTGTGTGTGTGTGTGTGTGTGTACCTTAATGTGCGTGTGAGTGACAGGGTAAAAGAAAGAACTGAAGTGAGTGTTTATTGCTCTGTAATTCTAACGTTATGTTTTAACAACGGTTTGAGGTTAACTGACTCAAATCTGGAAATATTTTGTCTTTAACTAATGTGTGGTCTTGTATACTTTAATGTTTCTGATACATCCTGTACAGACTCTGTGGTGGGGAGGGTGGTAGGAGGAGGGTGTTATTCGTTTATTGACTGGAGTTATGCCAGGTATATATTGATGTTTGTATAGATTCTGAATTGTAACAGGTATATTTTATACAGCTATAGAGTATGTCTTGGGTTTTCTTTTTTTTTGTTTGTTTTTGTTTTTGATTGGTTCAGGTGTTTTTATTTGTTTGGTTGGTTGTTTTTTGTTGTTGTTGTTTTTTTGTATTTTCAATTGGAAAAACTAATTATTTTGTGTGTGTGAGTGTGTATGATATTAATGTATTTATTGTTTTGAGTTTTCTGTGGTATTATATAAAACTCTTGTGTGTGTGTGTGTGTGTGTGTGGTGTGTGTGTGTGTGGTGTGTGTGTGTGTGTGTGTGTGTGTGTGTGTGTGTGTGTGTGTGTGTGTGTGTGTGTGTGCTTGTGTGCTTGCATGTGCATACGCGCATATGTGTATGCATGTGTGTGGCTTGATTTTCAGCTCAAGATTGAAATTGCGATTGCTCTTCAGACTTTCAATCTGTTTACAATGTCTTATGTGGCCACTGGTGTTTAACATGTAACAGAGTGCCTTGCTCTGTTACCATATCTTTCCCGTTTACGTACAATGCTCATAAGGCAACACAGTGTAGTGTGCTTGCCTACATCAAAAAAGCCTTACGTTCTCTTGGCCAAATTATACTGTTATTTCACAGCCTCTGCCCATCCATAGCTATGCGTTGAACATTTGAAAGATCTAACCAATACATGACGCACATAACACACTGCAGTCATATCTAAACAATGAGCAGATCTACAATGTGTACATGTATTCTGAAGCCGGCCTACTACATGTTTTGTCATCATCTTCAGTCTGTTACACATAGTGTTACGTTGTAGTCCTACAGAACCTAGAGGGGACGGTCTTTAATCTATGCCGCCTTCAGCACATTGTAAAACATACGCCCTGTAATAGATAGTACGTCGTCATCATCATCATTAGGTGTCTTGCCGCCTTCAGCACATTGTAAAACATACGCCCTGTAATAGATAGTACGTCGTCATCATCATCATTAGGTGTCTTGCCGCCTTCAGCACATTGTAAAACATACGCCCTGTAATAGATAGTACGTCATCATCATCATCATTAGGTGTCTTGCCGCCTTCAGCACATTGTAAAACATACGCCCTGTAATAGATAGTACGTCATCATCATCATCATTAGGTGTCTTGCCGCCTTCAGCACATTGTAAAACATACGCCCTGTAATAGATAGTACGTCGTCATCATCATTATCAGGTGTCTTGCCGCCTTCAGCACATTGTAAAACATACGCCCTGTAATAGATAGTACGTCATCATCATCATTATCAGGTGTCTTGCCACCTTCAGCACATTGTAAAACATACGCCCTGTAATAGATAGTACGTCATCATCATTAGGTGTCTTGCCGCCTTCAGCACATTGTAAAACATACGCCCTGTAATAGATAGTACGTCGTCATCATCATCATCATCATTAGGTGTCTTGCCGCCTTCAGCACATTGTAAAACATACGCCCTGTAATAGATAGTACGTCGTCATCATCATCATCATCATTAGGTGTCTTGCCGCCTTCAGCACATTGTAAAACATACGCCCTGTAATAGAGAGTACGTCGTCATCATCATCATCAGGTGTCTTGCCGCCTTCAGCACATTGTAAAACATACGCCCTGTAATAGATAGTACGTCATCATCATCATCATTAGGTGTCTTGCCGCCTTCAGCACATTGTAAAACATACGCCCTGTAATAGATAGTACGTCATTATCATCATCATTAGGTGTCTTGCCGCCTTCAGCACATTGTAAAACATACGCCCTGTAATAGATAGTACGTCATCATCATTAGGTGTCTTGCCGCCTTCAGCACATTGTAAAACATACGCCCTGTAATAGATAGTACGTCATCATCATTAGGTGTCTTGCCGCCTTCAGCACATTGTAAAACATACGCCCTGTAATAGATAGTACGTCATCATCATCATTAGGTGTCTTGCCACCTTCAGCACATTGTAAAACATACACCCTGTAATAGATAGTACGTCATCATCATCATCATTATCAGGTGTCTTGCCGCCTTCAGCACATTGTAAAACATACGCCCTGTAATAGATAGTACGTCATCATCATTAGGTGTCTTGCCGCCTTCAGCACATTGTAAAACATACGCCCTGTAATAGATAGTACGTCGTCATCATCATCAGGTGTCTTGCCGCCTTCAGCACATTGTAAAACATACGCCCTGTAATAGATAGTACGTCGTCATCATCATTAGGTGTCTTGCCGCCTTCAGCACATTGTAAAACATACGCCCTGTAATAGATAGTACGTCGTCATCATCATTATCAGGTGTCTTGCCGCCTTCAGCACATTGTAAAACATACGCCCTGTAATAGATAGTACGTCGTCATCATCATCATCAGGTGTCTTGCCGCCTTCAGCACATTGTAAAACATACGCCCTGTAATAGATAGTACGTCGTCATCATCATCATTATCAGGTGTCTTACCACCTTCAGCACATTGTAAAACATACGCCCTGTAATAGATAGTACGTCATCATCATCATTAGGTGTCTTGCCGCCTTCAGCACATTGTAAAACATACGCCCTGTAATAGATAGTACGTCGTCATCATCATCATTAGGTGTCTTGCCGCCTTCAGCACATTGTAAAACATACGCCCTGTAATAGATAGTACGTCGTCATCATCATCATTAGGTGTCTTGCCGCCTTCAGCACATTGTAAAACATACGCCCTGTAATAGATAGTACGTCATCATCATCATCATTAGGTGTCTTGCCGCCTTCAGCACATTGTAAAACATACGCCCTGTAATAGATAGTACGTCATCATCATCATCATTATGTGTCTTGCCGCCTTCAGCACATTGTAAAACATACGCCCTGTAATAGATAGTACGTCATTATCATCATCATTAGGTGTCTTGCCGCCTTCAGCACATTGTAAAACATACGCCCTGTAATAGATAGTACGTCATCATCATCATCAGGTGTCTTGCCGCCTTCAGCACATTGTAAAACATACGCCCTGTAATAGATAGTACGTCATCATCATCATTAGGTGTCTTGCCGCCTTCAGCACATTGTAAAACATACGCCCTGTAATAGATAGTACGTCATCATCATCAGGTGTCTTGCCGCCTTCAGCACATTGTAAAAATACGCCCTGTAATAGATAGTACGTCATCATCATCATCATTATCAGGTGTCTTGCCGCCTTCAGCACATTGTAAAACATACGCCCTGTAATAGATAGTACGTCGTCATCATCATCATCAGGTGTCTTGCCGCCTTCAGCACATTGTAAAACATACGCCCTGTAATAGATAGTACGTCGTCATCATCATTAGGTGTCTTGCCGCCTTCAGCACATTGTAAAATATACGCCCTGTAATAGATAGTACGTCATCATCATCATCATTATCAGGTGTCTTGCCGCCTTCAGCACATTGTAAAACATACGCCCTGTAATAGATAGTACGTCGTCATCATCATCATCAGGTGTCTTGCCGCCTTCAGCACATTGTAAAACATACGCCCTGTAATAGATAGTACGTCATCATCATTAGGTGTCTTGCCGCCTTCAGCACATTGTAAAACATACGCCCTGTAATAGATAGTACGTCGTCATCATCATCAGGTGTCTTGCCGCCTTCAGCACATTGTAAAACATACGCCCTGTAATAGATAGTACGTCGTCATCATCATCATCAGGTGTCTTGCCGCCTTCAGCACATTGTAAAACATACGCCCTGTAATAGATAGTACGTCGTCATCATCATCATTATCAGGTGTCTTGCCACCTTCAGCACATTGTAAAACATACGCCCTGTAATAGATAGTACGTCATCATCATCATTAGGTGTCTTGCCGCCTTCAGCACATTGTAAAACATACGCCCTGTAATAGATAGTACATCGTCATCATCATCATTAGGTGTCTTGCCGCCTTCAGCACATTGTAAAACATACGCCCTGTAATAGATAGTACATCGTCATCATTATCATTAGGTGTCTTGCCGCCTTCAGCACATTGTAAAACATACGCCCTGTAATAGATAGTACGTCATCATCATCATCAGGTGTCTTGCCGCCTTCAGCACATTGTAAAACATACGCCCTGTAATAGATAGTACGTCATCATCATCATCATCAGGTGTCTTGCCGCCTTCAGCACATTGTAAAACATACGCCCTGTAATAGATAGTACGTCGTCATCATCATCATCAGGTGTCTTGCCGCCTTCAGCACATTGTAAAACATACGCCCTATAATAGATAGTACGTCGTCATCATCATCATCATCATTAGGTGTCTTGCCGCCTTCAGCACATTGTAAAACATACGCCCTGTAATAGATAGTACGTCATCATCATCATCATCAGGTGTCTTGCCGCCTTCAGCACATTGTAAAACATACGCCCTATAATAGATAGTACGTTGTCATTATCATCATTAGGTGTCTTGCCGCATGGCGTTGGTGATCGTGGACTTCCATCTGTCTCTATCTCTTGTTGCCTCAAGCATCACTTCCACCCTCCTTGTCTTCAGCCACTCAAAATACGAGTCCGTCTAGTATCTTCTCCCTGGGTCTACATGGTGCTCTCTTTCCATCCAACTTTCCTGTTGTGACCAGGTGCTCCAATTCCCCTTTCCTCATAAAATGGCCCATAAATGTTGCCTGTCTTCTCCTAATCTTCCCTATGAATGATCTTCTTGTGTATGCTTCCATCAAGACTGTTCGTTTGTTTTCTTTGCTGTCCATGGAACTCTCAACATTCTTCTTAGAAAGCACATCTCGGCTGCCTCAATCTTGTTCTGGCTTTGCTTGTTGACTAGTATTGGTTCTATATAGCATTCAAGAACTCTCTTTCTGGTGTTCATTGATAGGCATTTGTTGGTAAGAATGCTTTTCATCTTCTTGAATGCTGTTTTGGCTTGGCCGATTCTGCTGGTTATTTCTGATGTGCATCTGCCATCTGGTGAAATGATCGTTCCCAGGTATTTAAACTTATCAACCTGTCTCAAGGTTGTGCCATTTGCTGTTATTTTGCATGAGGGGATTTCATGGTTTTTACTGATCACCATGACCTCAGTCTTCCTCCTGATCAGTTCCAAGCCCTTATCTTTGCTTTCTATTTCTAGTATATTCACAAGGTTTTGTAGGTCCCTTTCATTTTCTGCAATTACCACGGTGTCATCTGCGTGTAGCCGTGCACACCCAATGGCATGTAGCAGACGTCTTTTCTTCTCAAACGATTTTGAGTACAGTTAACTCCCCTGGTTCAGCGATTCTCAAAAATATTAGGAAATTCTATTATTTAAACCCTTAAAAGTTAAGAAATGAATAACTTGTGCACTCTAATTCAAAAGAAAAGTATGTATTTCTTGTAGGAGATGTCCCCAAGGCGAAATTTCCCCTCGTTTGCCTGAAATCAATAATTTTGTTGTCCTATCGTTCGGTACTATTCAAATTTCCGACCAGTGAGCCGTGATGATGATCGGAAATTTGTATAATAATGAAATAAATTGTGGAAATTTTAAGATCGCGATTAGAATGTTGGTATTCTAATCTTTCATTTGGACCACATCACACCTTTAATCATTAGATATTAAGCTTGCATTAAAGAAAGTTCAGGCCAAGTCAAAGTACGACAAACCGCCAAAATGACCGCCATCTTGCCGGGGTGTAGAATCGAATTCTTAATATTTAAAATCGGACTTAGAATACATAATTAATTACGTTTACTTTTTTGCTCCTTTTATAAACAGAAATGATATTGCAATGAAATATTGCTAAGCAGTAAAGTATTAGAAGAGATCTTGGCATTCCGTATTGTGGTCGAACTATGCGTGTCCAAATTAGGATCATTTGTGTTTTCTATTGCCTGTTCACCGATCTATTTCTGCACTGAAAGATTGATTTACCTATTCAAAGTATGTCCACATAAACTTATCGATCATCGTGTATTCACTCATTTGTTTGATATTTTTCATGGACTAATATTGATTGATTAAATACGTAAAAATACGGCTAAAATCCCTTTCAGCAGAGTGTAAACATTGACTTAAATCACTTGTAGTTTCGATCTGTGTGAATGTTGTGCAAAATGATGTAGAATACAACAATCTGTATGCTGTGTAGAATTTTCTGATATATGATATGTTGGTATTTGTTATGTGGACCGCAAGATAAGCACCGCTGAGCTTGCTCGAAGAAACACAAATTTGGCCCCTAAGGGGTTCCAGAGAGTCGTTTTGCCTGTGGGCTCGCGGTGCGGTCAATGCGGTTCACATGCGGAGTATATAAGCGGATGAGTGCGAGTGCCATGTATGCCTTTCTCCTCTGGTCTGGTCTTGAACAGTTGGGTCAGAATAAAGAGAGAAACACCATCTCTGTCTTCCCTGGGTCTTCTTCGTCAGGCTGCATTACCATCTGCGCTCCTCTGCTCTTCTGCCTCCTGTCTTCACCTTCACCCTTACCACCACACCATCACATGCGTATCAAATGTTGTTTATTATTTTTCCTCCAACCTTTAATTCAGGGTCTTCCTCTTTTGATAGTAATATGCTATGCTATTTTGTCATCACTATCTCTAGCACTGGACCTAGAATTATGTATAACTACAGAGAACTAATGTTTAACAGATGACTCAAGTGTGTTGTTCTCTCAACACTGCTGACTGCTATTTGATCAGGTAGACCTACTGTTTGTAACGACAAAGTTCTCATAGTCAAATACTGTGTTTGTCGTCAGTGTTGAATATTAACTGTCATATTGCTGCCCACTCAGACAGTATGGTTACTACTTACTCAGCCTGTGGCAGCCAAACAGCTTAATATGACTGTGCATTATGCTGCCAGTACATTATTGAAAGTCTGCTCTATGTTAATACTATGGAACAAACAGTATGGTATTTTACCCTCACCTTATCAAACGGCTACTCCAGGTTTTGTTATCAATTATTTGTTCCATGATTACAAATGCTTGTGGTTTTGAGTGTAAGTGTAGACACCACATATTGTTTTGTTATAATGTAAGAATTCATTCTTGTACATTGACACTGTTAGTTCACAAAATGTGTACTTTGTCATTGTATTTATGAAACTTGTTTTGTGTCTTACAGGCACTGTCTTCTTCTTCCATGTCTTCTTTGACTTCTTCCTGTCTTCTTCTTCTTGTCTTCTTTGACTTCTTCTTGTCTTCTTTGACTTCTTTCTGTCTTCTTCTTCTTGTCTTCTTTGACTTCTTCTTGTCTTCTTTGACTTCTTCTTGTCTTCTTTGACTTCTTCTTGTCTTCTTTGACTTCTTTCTGTCTTCTTCTTCTTGTCTTCTTTGACTTCTTTCTGTCTTCTTCTTCTTGTCTTCTTTGACTTCTTCCTGTCTTCTTTTCTTGTCTTCTTTGACTTCTTCCTGTCTTCTTTGTCTTCTTCTTGTCTTCTTTGACTTCTTCTTGTCTTTCCTTTCTTCTTGTTTTGTTTCTTTGACTTCTTCTTGTCTTCTTTGACTTCTTCTTGTCTTCTTTGACTTCTTCTTGTCTTCTTTGACTTCTTCTTGTCTTCTTTGACTTCTTCTTGTCTTCTTGACTCTCTTGTCTTCTTTGACTTCTTCTTGTTCTCTTCTTTGACTTCTTCTTGTCTTCTTTGACTTCTTCTTGTCTTCTTTGACTTCTTCTTGTCTTCTTTGACTTCTTCTTGTCTTCTTTGACTTCTTCTTGTCTTCTTTGACTTCTTCTTGTCTCTTCTTCTTTGTCTTCTTCTTGTCTTCTTTGACTTCTTCTTGTCTTCTTTGACTTCTTCTTGTCTTCTTTGACTTCTTCTTGTCTTCTTTGACTTCTTCTTGTCTTCTTTGACTTCTTCTTGTCTTCTTTGACTTCTTCTTGTCTTCTTTGAATTCTTCTGTCTTCTGATCTTCTGTCTTTGACTTCTTCTTGTCTTCTTTGACTTCTTCTTGTTCTTCTTTGACTTCTTCTTGTCTTCTTGTATTTCTTCTTGTCTTCTTTGATTTCTTCTTGTCTTCTTTGACTTCTTCTTGTCTTCTTTGACTTCTTCCTGTCTTCTTCTTCTTGTCTTCTTTGACTTCTTCTTGTCTTCTTTGACTTCTCTTCTTGTCTTCTTTGACTTCTTCTTGTCTTCTTTGACTTCTTCTTGTCTTCTTTGACTTCTTCCTGTCTTCTTCTTCTTGTCTTCTTTGACTTCTTCTTGTCTTCTTTGACTTCTTCCTGTCTTCTTCTTCTTGTCTTCTTTGACTTCTTCTTGTCTTCTTTGACTTCTTCCTGTCTTCTTCTTCTTGTCTTCTTTGACTTCTTCTTGTCTTCTTTGACTTCTTCCTGTCTTCTTCTTCTTGTCTTCTTTGACTTCTTCTTGTCTTCTTTGACTTCTTCTTGTCTTCTTTGACTTCTTCTTGTCTTTTCTTTGACTTCTTCTTGTCTTCTTTGACTTCTTCCTGTCTTCTTCTTCTTGTCTTCTTTGACTTCTTCTTGTCTTCTTTGACTTCTTCTTGTCTTCTTTGATTTCTTCTTGTCTTCTTTGACTTCTTCTTGTCTTCTTTGACTTCTTCCTGTCTTCTTCTTCTGTCTTCTTTGACTTCTTCTTGTCTTCTTTGACTTCTTCTTGTCTTCTTTGATTTCTTCTTGTCTTCTTTGACTTCTTCTTGTCTTCTTTGACTTCTTCTGTCTTCTTCTTCTTGTCTTCTTTGACTTCTTCTTGTCTTCTTTGACTTCTTCTGTCTTCTTCTTCTTGTCTTCTTTGACTTCTTCTTGTCTTCTTTGACTTCTTCTTGTCTTCTTTCTTGTCTTCTTTGACTTCTTCTTGTCTTCTTTGACTTCTTCCTGTCTTTTCTTCTTCTGTCTTCTTCTTTGTCTTCTTTGACTTCTTCTTGTCTTCTTTGATCTTCTGTCTTCTTTGCTTCTTCTGTCTTCTTCTTCTTGTCTTCTTTGACTTCTTCTTGTCTTCTTTGACTTCTTCTGTCTTCTTTGACTTCTTCTGTCTTCTTGACTTCTCTGTCTTCTTTGACTTCTTCTTGTCTCTTCTTCTCTTGTCTTCTTTGACTTCTTCTGTCTTCTTTGTCTTCTTCGTGTCTTCGTATCTTAATCTTCTTCTTATGAAGATGTACTTCTTGATGTAACTTCTACACATGTTCGTTGGACTCCTTGTCCTCTTGTTTTCGTGTCTTCGTAGAGTCCTCCATACTCTATCTTGAACTATTACTCTTACACCTTAACTAATCAGCTTGGGTACCCTCCTCTTCATGGTTTATAGTCCTCCATCTGCCTCTGCCTTGCACATATTATATTATTATATTATTGGGGTTACTCTTTTTTCTTCCTTCATTGTTTATTATTATTGCTATTATTATATTTCTATTCATTAAATCATTGTTATTATTACTATCGTTATTATTGATGTTATTATCTCATCATTATAATCAAAGGATCAACACTACTCTTACCAGTGATTATGTTAAGAAAGGGATTATTTCTGTGAATACACACACACACACAACAACCACACACACACACACACACACACACAACACACACTACACACACACACACATACACACACATACACAACTAACACACACACACACACACACAACACACACACATACACACGCACACATACACACACACACATACACACACACACACACATACACACACACACACACACACATAAGCAAGCACACATACACACACACACACATACACACACACACATAAGCAAGCACACACACACACACACACACACACACACACACACACACACACACACACACAGACTCACACACACACACACACACACACACACACACACACACACACACACAGACTACACACACACACACAACACACACAATAAACGAGTTTTCCCGCGTAGTACCTAACAAAGTTTCACATAAAATGATATGTTGTCTTCTAGCCCCATGGGAATTGTCCAGTGCAACTTTTGATATCAACTACACTGATAATGACTTGAGAAAAGATACTAATCCACAAAATTAGCAATTGATGTTCTGTCACATCTACATACAACTTTTGATATCAACTACACTGATAATGACTTGAGAAAAGATACTAATCCACAAAATTAGCAATTGATGTTCTGTCACATCTACATACAACATATTTACATTATTGACAATATTTACCGATGGCTCTGTTCTAGACGATGGTGCTGCGGGTGCTGGTTTTGTAATTCCAAACTTTAAAGTAGAAAAGGCTTGCTCTTTAGGACTTGGGCATTCAATCTTCACTTCTGAATTAGTTGCCATCCTAATGGCACTGAAATATATAGTGGATCTACCCATAACTTTGTATAGTATCTTATTGTAGATTCGAAATCTGCATTACAATCGTTAAAAAGTTGCCAATATAAGGTAAATAGTAGGTTAATATATGAGATAATATTTTTAATTCATTGTTTAATAACAAATAATACACAAGTTACTTTTTGTTGGATCCCATCACACTGTGGTATCATAAATAATGATCGGGTTGACAGAATAGCTAAAAGTGCAGCACTGAATAGGGCCGGCAGTACTAAACTTGATTTACCTCTATGTGAGCATGAAATGAACGCTACATTAGAAAACAAAGTAAAAGCGCATGTGATCTTCGCCCACTCATCGTAAATTACCAGGGTTTTACAAGACTAGAGATAACGTTAGCTTGCAGACTTATCTCTCAATTCACTTCGAACTAAATTCAGTAAAGCCATCAAATGTATCTGTAGTGATTACATAACAGTTAAACACCTTTTGTGTTGTTAGCGAATGCGACCTTATTTCCCTGCATCATTTATAAATCTAAAACAGATACATACTGATTTCACTCTGTATTTACACATTGCGAGGCATTTACTGCGCAGTCCTGTAGGTCGTTTTCTTTGATTAAGCTGATTGTTGTATACCTGTAAATCCCACCTGCTCCTGTTTGTTTGCTTGTTAGATTTTTTCTTACTCCGTAAAGGGCCTGTTACAACGCAATTTTCTTTTTATTGTTTGAGTTTACCTCCTATGTTACAATGCCGTTATGATTTCATAGATTCCTTCATCCCACAGATGTCTCTTTATCTTATCTTGATATTTATTTATTATTTATTTATATTTATTATTTATTTATTTATTATTTATATATATTTATTTATTTATTTATATATTTTTATTTTTATATATATTTATTATATTTATATATTTATTTATATTTTATTTGCCTTTTTTCCATCTAAAAGCACATATGTGAATAGACGTTAAAAGAAATAACGAACGAATACACAGGTGAATGGACCAGCAAGGCAGAAAACGACAGGAAGAAATGACAAAAAACAAAGTCAGAAGAAAGAAACAAAGTCAGTGACATGAAAATAGAAACTTCTAACTCAGATTTCCAGAAGGTGGGAATATAATTTATACTGAAAGAGCCCCCGGCATTCCCACGGGGATCATCACTGTTGGGAATAACATTATAAAATATTGTAGATGGAACGTTGCATTGCACACTTTTTGAATAATGGATTTTTTTCTGACGCACCATGAATTCAATAGAAAATACACAGTGAATGTAAATGTTCTCATTTTCAATGGATGTAAGAAGTCTACTGAAGCAGACACACAGAAGACAAAGCTGAACACACCAAGTGAAAATACACATGATATTCCTGCAGCACTTAAAGCAATATGTTATGAAATATTTACAGATGATGATACACTTGCATATGATACACTTGTTCTAAATGGTCAGAGAAGTTGGGAAGAAATATTCCATGGAAAAAAGTCATGATAAAAATCCATAAGATACAAGAAGCTTCAACTTCGAAGTTGAGCTGACATGATTACAGATACGTATTGTACATAGAATTATTGGAACTAATCATCATCATCAAGTGTCTTGCCACATGGCGTTGGCGATCATGGCTTCCATATGCATCTGTCCCTTGATGGCCTGAACTTGCTTCGATGTCAGCTTAATATGTAATAATTAAAGGTGTGGTGGGTTCAAATGAAAGATTAAAATACCAGCATCCTAATCGTGATCTTAGAATTTCCATCATTTATTTCATTATTTTACACATTTCCGATTACCGTCACGGCTCACTGGTCGGAAATTTGAACAGTGCCGAGCGATCGAACAACAAAATTATTGATTTCAGGAAAATGAGGGAAATTTCATCTCTAAGACATTTCTGAAAAGAAATACATACTTTTCTGTTAAACCAGAATGCACAAATGGCTCATTTTCTAGCTTTTAAAATACTAGAATTTCCTGATATATTAAGAATCACTAAACCAGGGGAGGTCACTGTAATCACTGTCGTTTCTGGAGAGAAGGCGTCTGCTAGTCTATGCGTTACCGGTACAATTATGTTTATTCCTTGCATGCAAGTATCTAGTATCAAACTGCATTGATATTTTAAAGTACAGTCAATAGTAATGTGTGTGTGTGTGCATATGTGTGTGTGTGCATGTGTGTGTGTGTGTGTAATTGTGGCTATACTAAATTAATGTAGGGACATGCAGACCCCCCTCCCCCACAAAGTTCTATTTTTTGATTTGATTGATTAGATTGAGGCTTAAAGTCCAACCACACATAGTGTATGCGAGGAGTAGCAAGTAAACATTTTTGATCAAGCATTAAGATAATGCTTAGTTTTGTTTTGTTTTTAGATAAAATAGATAGTTTAAAACTTTCATAAAATTACAGATTAAAACCTTTCCAGGGCCACAAATAAAAACAGAGAGAGAATGACAGATCTACAAACAAAGTGATACAAAGGACAAAACATACACTGAAAACTACATACAGATATATACAGTGATTTACACTCCTGCATTAAAATAAGCTTTCGATAAAATATGTAAAAGTTTTATGTCTTTGTTGGTTTGTTTTCTGCTATATAGAGTGCGGTGAGCATATTCTGAGGCAAACTGTTCACGATATATACATGGAATCATCATCATCATCATCATCATCATCATCATCATCTCATCATCATCATCATCATCATCATTATATTATTATTGTTATTATTATATTGTTGTTGTTGTTGTTGTTGTTATCATCATTATTATCATTATCATCATTATTAATCATTATTATATCATTATTCTCACTTGTCTCACCTGTCAGTGTCACCGGATTCGGTGTTGGCCACTGCACATTTTGACATCACCATCTTTCTCTTCTTGACTTTTGTGGACACTTTCCTGAATATTTAGGCCACTGGTGTTGGTTATCTTGTCAATGTATGAGATTGGAGGTCTGCCTTTCTTCCTTTTTGCCATTGTTTTTCCTTGAAAGATGGTTGCCGTGAGGTCCGTGTTCTTGTTACGTGACACATGGCCAGTGTATTTTATTTTAGTCTTCTCTTGTTGGTGTGTGCTAGTAGTTTTCTGGTGGTACCAAGTTCTTCCAGGACACTTTCAGTAGTTCTTCTGTCTGTCCATTTGACACATAGTAGTCTCCAATAAAATCACATCTCTGCTGCTTCAATTCTTCTGCATTCAGTTTTATTAGAGTCCAGGCTTCACAGCCATAAATCATGACTGGCCAGATAAAACATTTTAAATGTCTAACTTTCAGGCCATTTGGTATGCCTCTGTCTTTCCAGATCTTGTTGAGTTGGACAATTGTTTTGCTTTGCCATTCCAATTCTTATTTTGATGTCTTTGGAGCAGGTTCCATCATAAGTTTTTACAGAGCCAAGATATTTGAAAACCTTAACATTTTCTAATGCACTACTATTTTATTACTATTATTATCATTATTATCATTATTATTATTATTATTATTATTATTATTATTATTATATTATTATTTTTAATCATTATCATTATTATTATCATCATCATTATTATTATTATTATTTCATTATCATTATTATTATTATCATTATTTTTACCATCACTATCATCATATCATTAGTAGTAGTAGTAGTAGTTGTAGTAGTAATACTATTAGTATTATTGTTGTTGTTGTTATTATTAATGTTTCATTATTATTGTCATAATTATTATTGTTGCCATTGTCGTTGTTGTCATCATTATTATTATTGTTATTACTATTATTACTACTACTGCTATTCTTCTTCGCCTTATTATAATTATTATTGTTGTTGTTATTATTACTATTGTCATCATTGTTGTTGATGTTGTTATTATTATCATCATAATCACCATCACTATCATCATCATTACTTTTTTTTATTATGATTATTACCACAACTGCCACTACTGCTGCTGCTACTACTACTACTACTATGACTACTACTACTACTAGTAGCTACTACTACTACTACTACTATTGTTATTATCATTATTTTGTTTCTTTTGTAGTAGTAGTAGTAGTAGTAGTAGTAGTAATAGGAGGAAGAGGAGGAGAAGGAGGAGGAGTAGTGTTGCTACTGGTGGTGGTAGTTGTAGTAGTAGTAGTTGTTGTAGTGTAGTAGTTGTTGTAATAATAGTAGTAGTAGTTGTTGTAGTGTAGTAGTTGTAGTAATAATAGTAGTAGTAGTTGTTGTAGTGTAGTAGTTGTTGTAATAATAGTAGTAGTAGTTGTTGTAGTGTAGCTGTTGTAGTAATAATAGTAGTAGTAGTTGTTGTAGTGTAGTAGTTGTAGTAATAATAGTAGTAGTAGTTGTTGTAGTGTAGTAGTTGTAGTAATAATAGTAGTAGTAGTTGTTGTAGTGTAGTAGTTGTAGTAATAATAGTAGTAGGAGCATTGTTGTATGATCTTTGGGTGTGTCCTGTGATTCTGTTTAGTGAACCATTGCTTTCTTTGTTGTGCCATGTTACTAAACAAAACTGTGATGGAAAATGTCAGCATACTTTTACATATGAAAAATAACAACAAGAAAGAAAGAAAAAACAAACAAAAAACAAAACAAAACAAAACAAAAACCACAAGTACAACTCCTAGCATGAGAGTTCCATCGATAATAATAAAACTTTCTCACTGCAATGTAGATTTGAATGAGCTTAGTCCTGATACTCTTGGAAAATTAGTTAGTTAGTTAGTTAGTTAGGAAGTTAGTTACTTAGTTACTTAGTTACTTAGTCAATCAGTCAGTCAGTTAGTTAGTTCCTTCCTTACTTGCTTAGTTAATTGTTTGTTTATTTAATCTATTTACTTATTTATTTATTAGTCTTTATTCATAACACATGCAGTGTGAAAATGTGGGGTGAACTACACTGACCCATGACCAAAGTGTAAATAGTGTAGGTGTAGTGTTCCACCTTCCAGTCTGTGTCTCAGGTGCAAACATGGCGCACACAACATTGTGCTTGCAGTCTCCATTCACCCAGCTGTAAAGAGATACATGACCCTTTTCAGGGTTGGACAAGGTAAAGCAGGAGCTTGGAGTTGCTTCAAGATGGATTCACAGCTCTCAGTCAGACAATTCCACATGCAGTCCATCCAACTCTGCCAGCAACTATTTGGCAGATTCCCATATGACCGTGTGCCCAGTGACCAGTTTGAAGTTTGGACTTTGTTCTAGAGGGATTCATCACACTCAGAGAATTGTGCTCCACCCAGATCTGCCAGCAGTTATGTGGCACACTCCCTGAGTCTGTGCAAAACCCTGTGTGCCGGCAAGGTCTTGAAATGAAGACAGCGAGTGAGGTGTGGGGAGAGGAGGGACCTATGAAACACTAAGCTGATATCACCAGAATGATGGAAACATTAAGATGAGCAGCCAACAGGCCAGTTTACATTGTTGCAGGCTGGGATTGAACCTGAGATATCAGATGTTGAATCCATGGCTCTATCAAAAGAACCAACCAGTATAGAAATTGAGATCATCATAAGAGGCAACACCAATGCAGTAGAGATTAACATAAGACGCAACACCAGTAGAATTGAGGTCATTGTAAGAGACAACTACAGTACAGAAGTTTATTCATCACAGATCATATAAAAGTATGTACAGTGTCACAAGATGAGTTAAATAAGTGACAAGTTTCCTGATCTTCTCTTCCTGTCTGTCTTTTTTATGCCTGATATGGGAACAACATAAGGTGTCTTGAAGAATAGGTCTTCTAGTATAATTATGAATGGATTGACTTGTAAGTTTGTATTTTGTTATTTAGTAGCATTGAGGCAGCCAGTTTAAAGGCCGTCGGTGATGTTTAAGAACAGAGTGGCCACTGTTATTGTGGTTGATTGCATGTGTCTGGGTTCAAGACTGTGGAGAAATAGCATGCTGGAAAGGACTACACACACACACACACACACACACACACACACACCACACACACACACACACACACACACACACACAACACACACACACACCACACACACACACACACACACACAACACACACAACACACACACACCACACGACGCACACAGACACACACACACAACACACACCACACTCATACACACATAACGAACTCACAATGGTCACACAATGCAGATACACACACTCACACGACATCACCACTACAAACACACACATACAGTACATCACACACACACACGACACACACACACCACACAGTTCACACACACACACAACATGACACACAGACATACACACACACAACAGTCACAACACACACAACACACACACACACACACACACACACACACACACACACACAACACACACACACAACACACACAACACACACAGTGACACGCTATGATACATGAGGGGATACGGGTTGTGGAAGATAATCTGTGAGATTGCACAAGAGGCAGGGTAGTGTAGGTTGTGTGAAAGAAATGAGTACATGATGTGTGCATTTTCTATCAACATGGGTACTGGGCATGTGCTTGGCTAAAGTTCATTATGTGTATTATGTTACGTTAGAACCAAACCAAAAAACAAATTATGAAAAAAAGAAAAGTGTAATGTTTGTTCCAGAGAGCGACAGAGAAGTAAGGAACATAACGAGCGAAGAGAAGAAAAAAAAAAGTTGCCAACAGCACCCGGTGTTCCCAGGCGGTCACCCATCCAAGTACTAACCGGGCCCGACGTTGCTTAACTTCGGTGATCGGACGAGAACCGGTGTTTTCAACGT
>JAPXFY010001157.1:30000-32500 GCA_030674185.1 Monoplex corrugatus
TGTGATCCAGAAAGCTGTGGACGAGGCCATGACCAGTGGCAGAAGTGTAAGGGCTGTGGCTGAGCAGTACAACTTGTGCCATGTCACCCTGAGCCGTTACATTAAAAAAACACAGAACCTGTCTTCAACATCAGATTCTGAACAACTATCAGCATCAATGAATGAGAACACCTTGCACTATGGATACAAAAACAGACAGGTATTTGATGATCAACAAGAGGCTGAACTAGAAAAGTATATTAAGCAAGCAGCTGATATCTACTTCGGTCTCACTCCAAGAGACGTGCGCCAACTTGCCTACCAGTGTGCAGTCAGATATGCAATTAACATTCCAGACTCCTGGAAGGAGAAGGAGATGGCTGGAACGGATTGGTTCTCGTCCTTTCTGAAGCGCCACCCCAGACTTTCGATCAGAAAACCTGAAGCAACAAGTCTTTCCAGGGCAACAGCTTTTAATCGGGCTAATGTTGCATCATTCTTTGACAAACTGGCATCTGTAATGGACAGACATCGATTTCAGCCTTCCGATATCTGGAACGCGGATGAGACTGCGGCAACAACTGTTCAAAAGCCTCGGAACATTGTTGCTGCTAAAGGAATGAAGCAAACAGGAGCTGTCACATCTGCAGAACGGGGGCAGCTCATAACAATGTGTGTTGCTGTGAGTGCCGCGGGAAACTCTGTCCCCCCATTTATGATATTCCCCAGGAAGAATTTCAAAGAACATTTCATACGAGATGGTCCACCGGGTAGCCTAGGGGCAGCCCATCCATCTGGCTGGATGACAACACAAAATTTCCTCTTGTTCATGCAGCATTTCATAAAGCATGTGAGACCATCCAAAGAGAAGCCCGTCCTCCTTCTGCTGGACAACCATGACTCACACCTGGGAATCGACATGGTCAACCTGGCTAAAGAGAACGGCGTGGTCTTGCTTTCATTCCCTCCTCACTGTTCCCACAAGCTGCAACCTCTGGACCGCTCTGTATTTGGACCGTTCAAGACATATCTGTCGAACATACAGCAGTCATGGCTGAGAAACAACCCCGGCAGGACAATGACCATATATAACATTCCAGCACAGATTCGTGATGCCTGGCCAAGAGCAGCAGTTCCAACAAACATCATAAATGGCTTCAGAGTGACTGGAACCTGCCCCTTTGACCAAGATGTTTTTCAAGACGCGGAATTTCAGCCATCTTTCGTCACAGACAGGCCCTGCCCACTAGCTGTTGAAAAACCTGATGACAGATCTGAACAAAATGCTTCTGCCTCTAAACCACAATCACTGGAACCAGAACCAACCAGTTCTTCTCATGCTGACTCCCACGAAGCAGCAAACCAGCCAGAGTCAATGGTGCAGTTTCTCCTGGGAAAAGGAAGGAAAATCGAAGGAGCTCAAGGAGATGGCCATTGTCTTCTTCACGCTGTTAAAGTCAGTTTGGATGCTGAGAACATCATGGCAACTTCTGTAGAAAGTCTGTGTGACAAGCTGGTGGACGAAGTCTGCAACTACTTGCCATATTACCAGCGCTTTTCAAAAGAGGACAGTAATGTGGAAGAAGAACTGCAGCGGTACATCAATGAGAAGCAGTACAACACTGACACTGTTGACTTGGTGCTGACAGCTCTGTGCAATGCTCTAGGCATTGATGCTGTCATATTTCAAACGAGAAACGGAAGCAACCAGCAGATTGTATTAAGCCCAGGTCGGCCAGGAATCAGCTCCACTGCCAGTGTCTATCTCCTGCTGTCAGGTGCCCAGATAGGAGCTCACTACGATGCAGTTGTGCCTCTAGGCCTACGTGAACCCAGAACTCCACCTGCCTGCCCACCTGACCCTGTTGTTGAAGACAGTGCCGCTGAACCACGAGTCCTGACTGCCAGCCCACAGCACACTGCAGATCCGGCCTCAGCTTTGGTACCAGAGACACCAACGCCTACAGTCTCCACGGGACATACACCCCAGCCAACCTTTTCTCCCCAGGACGTCAGGCCATTTCCAAAGGCAGCACCCAGACTGATGGCATCCAGGGGCAGGAAACGGAGAAAAGCAGCCATTTTGACTGACACCCCGGAAAAAGCAGCACTAGCTGCAGAAGGTGAAAAGAAGTCCAGGAGCAAACAACCAGCTGCAAGAAAGACATTGCTGAAAAAGAAAAGAAAGGAAAATGCAAAGAAGAAACGGACGGACACATGTGCTACGAACACTGACTCATCAGATGATGATTGTTTTTGCCTTGTATGTTGTGAACCGTATTCGAACAGTCGCTCAAAAGAAATATGGGTGCAGTGTGTCATTTGCAAAGACTGGTCACATGAGGAATGTACTCCGAAGCAGGCAGTGTACATTTGTCAGAACTGCGATTCGGATGACTCAGCCTAATTGAAGAGAGTTCAAGATTTCATTGTTTTTTATTTTGCCTTTTTTTCTTCTTGCTAACATGTGCCACGAACACTGACTCGTCAGATAATGATTGTTTTGCCTTGTATATTGTGA
>JAPXFY010001157.1:35000-40282 GCA_030674185.1 Monoplex corrugatus
CCGTGTCATATAATTAAGGAAGGAGAATGATGTCTTATAGTTTCCATGTCTAAGATAGGCGGTGGTTTCAGGAAGTTAGAGATGAAGGTGAGTCTGGAGGTGGCTGGGGGTCTTTAGAGATATGGTCCAACTGCTGATGAGTGAGAAAGATTGGCTGCCAGGACTAGAGGTGCCCATCCGTGGAGGCCATCTTGATTAGTTTGTTGAAGCAGCTGAAGAGGGTTTGCTTGCCCTGTGAAGAGAGTTCTTAAATGCTGAAAGTGGTTGCTTAAGGTCAGGCAATCGAAAAGACAATGCTGGAAGGAGACGAAATCCTTCATACAGGGACCTTAACTGGAGTGAACTTGGTTGTCCATATGTTAGTCCTTATCCTAGACATCAGATGAGCGATATGTGGAGGTTGGTTGGCGAAGAGAGTAGCTTTGGTTTCGCCTTGACAGTCTTGAATTGGCCAGTTGTGTAGAGTTGCGATTGTTTTGTATTCAGTCTCCCAGAGAGTCCATGTTGCCTTCTTGATCTTCCGGATAATGTCACTGATGGAGAGAGGAAGTAGAAGGTCGGGGTCACCAATCTTCTTGCCTCCATCTTTGGCTGCTCTATCGGCCTTTTCATTTCCATGGAGGCCAGTATGGGAGGGAACCCACTGATACCGAAGTTTGACGTTTTTGGTTTGAAGATGGGTAGCAGTATTTTGAATGGCATGGAGTATGTCTGGCCTGGAGGTGCATTCTTCCATAAGGAGGACATCCAGCGAAGATTTTGAGTCTGTGAAGATAGTGATGGTTTCTGGAGAATTTTCTAGGTGGTTCGAGTAAGAGAGGGCCGTCAAAATGGCAGACAGTTCTGCTGTGAGGATGTTGGTTGGAGAGAGTTTTTTTGAGATTGTGGTGTTTGTTGAGGCAAGGTATACTCCTGCTCCGCTGTTTCCATCATCTAGAACAGAGCCGTCTGTATAGATCTGGTAGTCGTTGATGTAGGGTCCAGCGAGGAGTTCACGGACGATGTTGGTGAGGAGATGAGGGTTGTCTTTTTTGGAATAGCTGGGCAAATGGTCCAAGATATCTGGTGGCTCACGGTCCCAAGGTGGTACAGGATCAGTTGGTAATTTACTAAGGGAGTGCCTATCCTGGTTGAGCAGATCGGCTTTAATTCGTAGATCTTTGGTGGATGTCATTAGGCTATGGTGGCGGTCAACGAGTGGAGCTGAATTCCAGTCATCTGTCAGTTCGACATCAGTGGAGTTAACAACTTGAGATGAGCGGAAGATGTAGTTACAGGCAGTCCTTTTGATGCAGTGCCATAATGGAAGGATGCCAGCTTCATGGTAGACTTGTCTTTGTGGGACAGATTGAGGTAGCCCTAAAGCCAGGCGAAGAGCGGTGCATTCAACGGTGGCAAGTTGTCTTATTGAGGTAATGGGTAGATCATGTAAGACCGAGGATCCGAAGAGAAGTCGTGATCGAATTAGACTCTGTGTGAGGAGAACAAGTGTTTCTCGTCGTTGTCCCCAGGATTCTCTGCGTATGGAGCGAAGTAAGTTTAGGGCTCGTCTTCCATTTAGAATGGCATTACGAACCTGTTTAGACCAGCAGCCATTGCTTTGAAAGATGAGTCCAAGGTATTTGACGGATGTAGAAGCCTTGACTGGTGTGCCGTCTATGAAGATGTTGACTTCCTTGGGAAAGCGGCTAACTGCACGTAGAACAGGCATGAAGACTGTCTTTGTAGCAGAGATTATGAAGCCGTTTTCCTTGAGGGAATGCAGAACATTGTTAATTTCTCCTTGAAATATTTTGAGGGCAGACTTTTGAAGTGATCCGGATTTCTGAGGCCGTCGGATCTTGGTGGTTCGCCAGAGTGCAACATCGTCTGCATAGGTAGTTATAACAGTGTCCTGTTTAAGGTTTTGGCTTATTTGAGCGATCATAAACGTGAATAGAAGAGGAGCTATGACCGAGCCTTGAGGGACGCCCATATCAATTGTCTTAGATGGGGTGGTGATGTCTTTCCATCGAACAGCCATGGTTCTGTTGGTGAGAAAGGAGCTGATGAATCGAAATAGATTGGACGAGATGCCCGCTTCCTTAAGATGATGGAGGAGTTTGGCATGCCAAACAGTATCGAAAGCTTTGGCAATGTCAAGGAAGCAGGAAAGCATGACTCTTTTCTTGGCTAGGGCTTTGCGCATGTGTTCTCCAAGTCGAACTAGATGGTCATTGATGCTACGTCCTTTTCGAAACCCAGCCTGGGAAGTAGGGAGTAGACCTTTCTTGTCAATGAAGTATCGAAGTCGACCTTGAATGATTCGTTCATACACCTTACCAAGATGTGAGGTAAGAGAGATAGGTCTGTAGTTGTTGATTTGATTTCGGGGCTTGTTGGCTTTTGGTATTGGGATGATAATGGCCTCTTTCCAGGACTGAGGAACGCTTCCTTCTTTCCAGCATTTGTTAAAAAAGGCTAGAATTGTTTTCAGAAGGAAGATGGTAGTTTCTGAAGCAGAGGGTAAGTGAGCAGATCGCCTCCTGGAGATGATTTAATTGATTTAATGCGACGGAGAGCTCGAAGTAACTCAGAGAAGGTGAGTGGGTCATCCTGTCCAGTTGGAGGAGACAGGTTCATATCTTGTTCTTGAGCTTGCCGAAGCTGTTGTTGTTCCTGAGGAAGATGGCTACTTAGGCTGGCACAGGCAAAGTGTTGAAGAAAGGCTTCAGCTTTCTCCTGAGGAGTTGTTAAGACCTGACCATCCATGGATAGTATGTTCTTTTCTGGTGGATTGTAGCTTCTTCTTAAGAGTTTCAGATGTTTCCACATTGTCCGAAGATCTCCACTGCAAGTGTTAGCCTTGTCATTCCAGTACATGTAATGAAGTTTTGCTTCAGCAATAATCTTCTTACTGGATATGTTTGCTTCTTTCATGGAGTTGTGGCTGGACTGTATTTCTTCGAGAGTAGCTCTAGTTTTCCTCAGTCGTATGTACTGTCGATATGCACGGCGTTTCTTTTGGACAGCTAATTTACAGGCAGGGGTCCACCAGGGGTTTCCGTGTTGTTGGGATGGCTTTTTCTTCATTGGAATTGAATCTTTGGCAGCGTTGTAGATATGGTTTGTGATCTGGGCGTTTAGGTCATCAATCGATTGGTTGAGATCTAGAGAAACCTCTGTGGATAATATGGATTGAAATCGGATCCAGTCAGCTTTCTCCAGATTGAAGTGTCTTAGTGTAGAAGGATTGTGATGGCAGGGAGTGAGTTGAAGAACAACCTCAATTGGGAGATGATCTGAAGACAAGGGGTCTTCAAGAACATTCCAGGTAACTAGACCACCGAGGTTGGCCGATGTGAAAGAGAGATCGACAGCAGAAGTGGAGTGGCCAGCAATATCAGGAATCCTGGTGGGGCTCCCATCATTTAGTAGGATAACATCAGCATTCTGAATCTGTTCTCCAATGGCAGGGGAAGAGTGAGTATAGTTATTTTCCCAGACGGTTGAAATCACCAACAATGAGCCAACTGTCAGGAAAGTTAGTGAGCCAGTTGAAGTCAGCAGTGCGCTTTGGGTTGTAGTTGTTGAGGATGTGAAGATCTTGTCCTGGAGCTGTTTGTAGCGTTGTGACGACTCCATATCCCGCTGGTAAACTTGATGCAGGCAGGGTGCCTTTTCTCGCAGATAGTCCTTCAATGACATAGGTGGCTGCCCGAATTGCTCCAGTTTCATCATGAACCTTAAACGGTGGATAATGATAGCCAGGAAGCTTAGGAAGGTGGCAAGCAGACCTGGTGAGAGACTGCAGGGCAAGGACTTCATATGTATTGGTAGAGAGATGTTGTAGAAGCAGATCCAAGGCTGTTGATATTGCCCGACAGTTCCACTGGAGGATTCTAATAGCCATGACGTGTGGAGGTTAGGAATGTCTGAAGGAGTGCTACGAAGCCTTCGATTAGGGAGAGAACCATGGGATCTGCTTTGGCCAATTGAGGTTTAAGACCTTCAACAGTAGTTTTGATGACTTCAACGACATATAGTATAGACTGGTCTTTTGTCTGGTTTTCTGACCTTGGATCGGCAAGTGGAGGATGGTTGGATGGATGTGTTTTGATCATCATCATGGTTTGGAGATCTTTGGTTTCTGACTGTTGACGTCAGTAGATTTCCGTCCTTTGGCAGATTTTTGTTTGAGATGGAAGGTGCGAGTGGACGATCCTTTGTTGTCTTTTGGCTTGGTGGCTTACTTGAAGGGGGTGCGGGTAGTAGAATCAGAGCAAGGCTGTGAAGAGTTTGTCACTACTTGATCAAGAGGTGTTTTGGAAGGGCTTGGTTCAGGTGTGACTGATCTATGCTGTTGTCTGGGTCTGCCTGAGGGAATGTTGAAATTCCGGTCCATGTCTTCCGCATCTTTTTCCCCATTGTACCATTTGGTTCTAGCCATGTGGAGGGCCTCTCCAAAGGCTACCAACCTGTATTTTGCAACTCATGCGCAAGCCTCCGGATCTTAATTTCGGGGCATCTGGAGTCGGAGGCAGCATGCGATCCACAGCAGTTCACACAGAAGAGATGTTGACTTTCACAGCTTGTTGGTCGCATGGGATTTCCCGCATTTTGCTCATCGGGGTGTTCGTCGTCCGACGCTTCGATTTGCTGTGGCCCAGTGTTTGGCAGTTGGTGCAACGGGCGAATGGGAGGAATGAATGGTGACACTCGGTGCAAGGAGTAGCCAAGTTTCACAGTATCAAGGTAGGCTGTCGCGTATAAAGGCAACCCGAACTGAGCCAGTGGGAGTGCCAGATTTGGTGTTCAGCCGTTGAATGGAATCGACGGGAGAGGCCTTGGGCCTCGAGATCGTCACGTAGTAGCGTGTTAGCGTTGGCCTCCATGGGGACACCTTTGATGACGCCAACGACTATGTTGATTGGGAGTCGGGTGCGAATTTCAATGGAATTGTTGGGCGCTCCCGGTAGCGTAGTGAGCAGTAGAAGTTAGCCTTGCTGTTGGGCGGAGGTGCAACCAACCAACCATTCGCCACTGGAAATAGGTTGAATGGAGCTGACAGCACCAATAGCATTTTTGAGCACTTGTGCCTGCCGCCAGGATCCTAGCTTGGAGAATTTAATGGTTCCTCCAGTTTGCTGAAAGATGACTGGAAATTTTGAAAGCTCCGGTTTTGGAGCTGGTGCAGGCCTTGGCTTTGGTGGAGCAAACATTTTCGTCGGAAGGTCTTTGGTTGCTGCTTTCTTGGCAGTTGCTGCATAGCTTGGTTTAGTTCTGCCTGGTGCTGAAGGAGT
>JAPXFY010001158.1:0-5000 GCA_030674185.1 Monoplex corrugatus
ACTGAACACATTTGAACCTAACTCCAACCACAGAAATGCAAAGTATAGTACAGACAAAAATTCTTCAATACAGTTAAGGGAATATCACACACACACACACCACACACACACACACACACACACACACACACACACACACAGAGAGAGAGAGAGAGAGAGAGAGAGAGAGAGAGAGAGATGGACAGAGACAGACAGAGACAGAGACAGACAGACACACACACACACACACACACACACACACACACACACACACACACACACACACACACACACACTATACATACTTACACGTACACACACAAACATATACACATGCTAACACACACACACACACACACACACACACACACACACACACACACACACACACACACACACACACACACACACACACACACACACACACACACACACACACACACACACACAAAGTACGAAAGAAAGGAAAGCTACACACTGAAACACAGGTAACATATATCTATATATTTATTTTGAGGAAAGAAACATTTGACTTCAAATCTTAAAGAAACCCTAACCAAAAAGAAGAGTAAGAAAACAAGAAGAAACAAGACCAACAATAAAAACTACAAAAAACAACTTCGAAACACTTTATTACTCGAGGGTAGTAGCATTAGGTCCCACTGGACCTGCTTACAGCGAGTCCTTCCTACTCCACGTATACAATGTGAGCATATGAAAAAAAATATATATATATAATAATAATATAATATAATAATAATATACAATATTTTATATAGCGCAAAATCTTGATAAAATCAAATCTAAGCGCTAAAACAGACACACACGCACGCACGCACACACACGCACGCACGCACACACGCACACACACACACACACACACACACACACACACACACACACACCCGCACACGCACACGCTCACGGCTATAAATGGGGAGAAAGAATAAAAGCAATGGAAAATTATAGAGAGCATATTATATACAATTATATATTACAATGTGATTCCCCTCCGAGTGGAGACAGGCTGCAGAGGGGATTGAGTGAGGTCAGGATTTTATGCAGAGGAGAAAAGGTGAGTTTTGAGAGCGGACTTCAAGGAGACAAAAGTAGGTTGCTGACGGACTGAGAGAGGAAGTTTGTTCCAGGAAAGTGGACCAGAAACAGAGAAGGCTCGTGGACCATAGGTGTTGAGCTTAGTGCGTGGAAAGCGAAAAGTCAGAGGATCGGAGGCAGAGCGGAGGGTACGTGAGGGAACATAGATCTCAAGTAGGCTTGACAGGTAATCGGGGGCTGCATTATTGAGGCTTTTGTAGCACATAGCACAAATAATCATAGCACACACATTGCAAATGATGTAAATTATTGTTATAATTGTTTAAAGCACAGCCGACTGCGTAGAGCCATGTCAGGGCTACAACCGTTTCAAAACATACAAAAACTCAACAGGAAAAAAAATATGTACGCGTATCAATGCATTCGCGCACGTAATCTAAGGACATGACACCGGCGTTGACCACTCCGTCCAGTTTATCGCACAGAGGGTTTAAAAAACACCTCAATACAAATTTAAGCATACTTAAGGACACCAAAACATATACAAAAACAGGCCTAAATTACCTAAAATTGTTTCCGCATATCTCACCTCCGTAGAGCCAAAAATGCACTTAATACACGTACCCAATTATCAATCCTAAAAAAAAGTACGCAAGACTTTATCGAACACATACAAGTGAATGGACAGCAAGGCAGAAAATGATAGGAAGAAATGACAGAAAGCAAAGGAACAAGGCAGAAACACAGAGAGTGACAGAAAAGAGGAAATTTCTAGCACAGAATTTCCCGAAGGTGGGGATACTGGGATCCCCACGGGGGGAGAGATGCAAGGAAGATAATCTGTAAAAAAAAAATTATGTTATATATCAGTTGGTCAAGCGCGTTACAAAAGAAAGCAAAAACCACAAAAGATGAAAATCAAATATAAATCAACAAGAAACTGGAAGTGGTGTGGACACAAACTCAAGGCCCACACATGAAGTTGGCTTCACCCAGCACCCTGACACAGTAAAGTACGTACTGGAAGCCAGGTTTGTCTCGGAAGCACTTATCAAGATGTGCGCAAGATGGTATCATCAGAGAATGTCACACCTCATCAAAATCGATGCATCTTGCAGTGACTGGCAGCAAAGAGAACAAAGTTTTCTTTGATACCAAATATCACAGACACACACACACTTTCATTTCTCGTGGCAAATGTGTTGGAGTCGTCTTCTTCTTCCTCATTTAAAAAGCAGTCCCAAGAGTAATATATTTCTAACCCCCCCCCCCTCCTCTCTTGCAAAGGTCACACATGCATATGCACACATACACAAGCACGCACACACGAACACATACACACACATGCACGCGCGCGCACACATACATACACACATTTAAATACACACACATACACACACCTTGACACATACATACACACATACGCACATACACTCACGGGCAAATAAACACACACATATATTTACACACTCATGCATATACGCACTTATAGACACAAACGCACGTGCGCACGTACACACACATACATGCACACACATTCACACACACATACACATACACACACATATACACATACACACATACATACATGCATACACACACACACATACACACACATTACATACACACACATACACACAATCACACATACACGCACGCACGCACGCGCGCGCGCGCGCGCGCACACACACACACACACACACACACACTCGCCTTTATTTTTCCATGATTTTGAAACGTACAGTCTCCAGTGCAGCAACAACTTCTAAACCTCCCTCTCACCCACCCTCCCCAAAATCCCCCCCTCCCTCCCTCTCTGATTTTCACATCAATTTTTGAAGGCCGCTGTCCCCCGTGCCGTAAATTGCTACGCGCTATGACAGGGTCTCATTCAGACCCGACACATCACGCCTCAAAGCTGTGCCCTTCCGCAATGACTGGACCAATAAAATCCCCGACATTTCTGGGCAAAATGACGTCCCTCACCAACAGTGCAGTGGATCGGTTTTCAGCAAAACAGTGCGGGAGTCTTTGGTTTGGTTTTGTATGGGAAGGTTTTTTTTTTTTAAATCTCCCATGTAGAAAGAGGGAAGTAATTTCATATCTACCAGCAAGATATTTTTATTATTATGATTACTATTATGATGATGATGATGATTATCATCATCATCATCATCATTGTCGTTGTTGTTGTGTTTGTTGTTGTTGTGTTGTTATTGTTGTATCATTAACATGATAAGCATTCATTATCATAAATGGACGTGGATGAATTCAGAAGATAGCACAAGAAATCAAATTGATTACATCCTGATAAATATGATTCAGAAGTTCGTTACTAAACATGGCCAGCTTCTTCACGTACAGACTGCATGCATGATCCGGACAATTCACGAACTACCAGTACGACCTCGGGATATTGTGCCTCAGCCCTAGATCTATATAAACAGTTATACAGATTGGCCATTCAGGCAATACACGGCCTGTGGTAACCTCAACAGCGATTCCTACCCGTTGTATACTCTAAAACAGAGAGGAATTGAAAACGCCCGGCTCCAAATCACGGTCAGTCCTTTAACCCTTTGACTCCTGCACCCTGTATACCAACTGCAAAAAATTAATCCTTTGACTCCTACACCCTAGGGTGAAAGAGTCAAAGGGTTAAGTTTTTGCTTTGCTAGCATGGTTGGCAATGCAGGATGCTGGTGGACAGAGTGCGGGAGTCAAAGGGTTAAGTATTTGCTTTGCTAGCATGGTCGGCAATGCAGGATGCTGGTGGACACGATGCGGGAGTCAAAGGGTTAAAAAATGGTCAGTCCTTTCCCCAGCCGCCTCCTTTGGAGATGGTCCAGGTGCAGTTTTACAGTACCTGAAAAGAGGAGAGGCGTCATAAAATTTGCACTGAGCCTACAGAAAGGATTAACATCGAGCCCCGTCGAGGCAGTCCATCTGGAAGAGAAATTTGATTTCAAACTCAGTGATGTTCCAGCCTTGGGTAACTGAACTGGTGCCTCTGAGGACGGTTGTTGGCCCAGATGTTAGGAGACAGACACTGCCAACAACAAAGACGTACCTGCTGAAGTCGTTCTACACACCTGGCCATCACAGTATCTACGGAACTATGAGCGCCAGTAGGCGAGAGAGTGGGGAGATGACTGTAAGTGTACACCTCTTCCACACTTTGAAATTCCCTGGACCAGTCAGGCATACATACACTGAAATTCCCTGGACCAGTCAGACATACATAAACTGAAATTCCCTGGACCAGTCAGACATACATACACTGAAATTCCCTGGACCAGTCAGACATACATACACTGAAATTCCCTGGACCAGTCAGACATACATACACTGAAATTCCCTGGACCAGTCAGACATACATACACTGAAATTCCCTGGACCAGTCAGGCATACATACACTGATATTCCCTGGACCAGTCAGGCATACATACACTGAAATTCCCTGGACCAGTCAGGCATACATACACTGAAATTCCCTGGACCAGTCAGGCGTACATACACTGAAATTCCCTGGGCCAGTCAGGCATACATACACTGAAATTCCCTGGGCCAGTCAGGCATACATACAGGCAACGGGAAAAAACACTGCCGGCAACAGAATGAGTTGGAGACAGCAGTGCGCGCAGGGCCCGATCATATTTGAACAACACAGAACAGCTGCTATTCAACAGAAAAAGGACCAAAGCCGCAGAACTCTTTCCCATACAGTACCTGTAGAAAACCATGTGTCTCCAGGACAGGTCTTGTATCCCACATGAAGACCCAATACCCGGCCATCAGAGACCAGCAGACCTGCACATACGTTGAATCGACGGTAGACTCCCATCACCATCAGTCTAAGATTACGGTGAGTGAAGTCAAGACATTTCTGTTTGGTCAATGCCACCAAGTTTATGTGTACACAGCTTGTTCCTCTTTGTATAGGTGGGATTTTTTGTCAAGTCTCT
>JAPXFY010001158.1:10000-20000 GCA_030674185.1 Monoplex corrugatus
AGCAGAACCAACAGAAGCAGAACCAACAGAAGCAGAACCAACAGAAACAGAACCAACAGAAGAAGGAACTGGCAGAAGCAGAACCAACAGAAGAAGGAACTGGCAGAAGCAAAACCAACAGAAGAAGGAACTGGCAGAAGCAGAACCAACAGAAGAAGGAACTGGCAGAAGCAGAACCAACAGAAGAAGGAACTGGCAGAAGCAAAACCAACAGAAGAAGGAACTGGCAGAAGCAGAACCAACAGAAGCAGAACCAACAGAAGAAGGAACTGGCAGAAGCAGAACCAACAGAAGAAGGAACCACACAGAAGCAGAACCAACAGAAGCAGAACCAACAGAAGAAGGAACTGGCAGAAGCAGAACCAACAGAAGCAGAACCAACAGAAGAAGGAACTGGCAGAAAAAGAACCAACAGAAGAAGGAACTGGCAGAAGCAGAACCAACAGAAGCAGAACCAACAGAAGCAGAACCAACAGAAACAGAACCAACAGAAGAAGGAACTGGCAGAAGCAGAACCAACAGAAACAGAACCAACAGAAGAAGGAACTGGCAGAAACAGAACCAACAGAAGAAGGAACTGGCAGAAACAGAACCAACAGAAGAAGGAACTGGCAGAAACAGAACCAACAGAAGAAGGAACTGGCAGAAGCAGAACCAACAGAAGCAGAACCAACAGAAGCAGAACCAACAGAAGCAGAACCAACAGAAGAAGGAACCAAAAGAAGAAGGAACCAGCAGAAGCAGAACCAACAGAAGAAGGAACCAACAGAAGCAGAACCAACAGAAGAAGGAACCAACAGAAGCAGAACCAACAGAAGAAGGAACTGGCAGAAACAGAACCAACAGAAGAAGGAACCAACAGAAGCAGAACCAACAGAAGAAGGAACTGGCAGAAGCAGAACCAACAGAAGAAGGAACTGGCAGAAGCAGAACCAACAGAAGAAGGAACTGGCAGAAACAGAACCAACAGAAGAAGGAACTGGCAGAAACAGAACCAACAGAAGAAGGAACCAACAGAAGCAGAACCAACAGAAGAAGGAACCAACAGAAGCAGAACCAACAGAAGAAGGAACTGGCAGAAACAGAACCAACAGAAGAAGGAACCAACAGAAGCAGAACCAACAGAAGAAGGAACCAACAGAAGCAGAACCAACAGAAGAAGGAACTGGCAGAAGCAGAACCAACAGAAGAAGGAACTGGCAGAAGCAGAACCAACAGAAGAAGGAACTGGCAGAAACAGAACCAACAGAAGAAGGAACTGGCAGAAACAGAACCAACAGAAGAAGGAACTGGCAGAAGCAGAACCAACAGAAGAAGGAACCAACAGAAACAGAACCAACAGAAGAAGGAACTGGCAGAAACAGAACCAACAGAAGAAGGAACCAACAGAAGCAGAACCAACAGAAGAAGGAACTGGCAGAAGCAGAACCAACAGAAGAAGGAACCAACAGAAACAGAACCAACAGAAGAAGGAACTGGCAGAAGCAGAACCAACAGAAGAAGGAACTGGCAGAAGCAGAACCAACAGAAGAAGGAACCAACAGAAGCAGAACCAACAGAAGAAGGAACCAACAGAAGCAGAACCAACAGAAGAAGAAACTGGCAGAAGCAGAACCAACAGAAGCAGAACCAACAGAAGAAGGAACCAACAGAAGCAGAACCAACAGAAGCAGAACCAACAGAAGAAGGAACTGGCAGAAGCAGAACCAACAGAAGCAGAACCAACAGAAGCAGAACCAACAGAAGAAGGAACCAACAGAAGCAGAACCAACAGAAGAAGGAACTGGCAGAAGCAGAACCAACAGAAGCAGAACCGACAGAAGCAGAACCGACAGAAGCAGAACCCAGCGCCGCAGCAGGATTCCTTCCCATCAGAACATGTGCCTCCAGGACTGATCGTCTATCCGACAAGAAGAACCACGCCAGGCATCAAAAACCGGTATGCCTTCTCATCCGTCAAATGGCAGGAGAATCTATCAATATTAGATTCAACTGTTTATTTCATATTCTCGTTATTAAAGACTTGTTCTTGTTCAAAACAAACCAACGAGCCAACCAACTGAAGAAGGGAAGAAACAATTCCTCACCGCCAAGCCACCCCATGCCACGATTACAAGTCCAGTCACTCCATTTTCCAAGTCAGGCTTTATGGATGTGGACAGCTAATGACAGCCGACGCAATGATGGTCAGGAAGGGAAAGCATCCTTACCTGAATCCTCTTCTAAAATCAAAGAGTCGAGTCACTCTATTTTTCAAGTCAGGCTTTAGGGACGCGGACAGCTATGACAACTGACATATTGATGGTCAGGGAAAGAAAGCGTCCTGACCTGATTCCCCCTTCTATAAAAGCAAATAGTCTTGTTGTTGTGGGGTCTAACGGGAGAACCAGCTTCCAAGGTACGTCACAGGTATGTGAACCACGTTTCATTTCGTACTCTTGTTAGGTGTTAAGGTTAGGGTTAGAAGTTAGAGGCATGTTTTACTTTTCAGGAAACAGGAAGAATAGAGTTGGACAGATGGAAATGTTGGTATTTTAGTAACCTGTAAGATTGTGAAGATTCGTTGTGCATTTTAGGATTTAGGGCCAGTAGGACTTAGGCCAGTAAGAACGGTGAATTATGTCTTACGTTGAAGTTGATCAATTAAATAAATGTGCTGTGTTTATCATTCCATGTGTGGACTACCTTTGAGAATCCTTGTCTAGTGTGGTTAGTGCATTTTCCTGCTCGTCTCTCTCCCATTCTTTGTTGTGTGCGTGATTTCCAAGTAGAGAAACTATTCCTCATAAACACCCCCAATTACTATTCTTCATAAACATCCTCAATCCCTTATACACATTCCAAATCCCTTCTTGCGATACACAGTTCATATCTTGTCCTTCCCACACATTTCAAAAACTTACAAATGCATAGCACTAACAACATTTTATACAAATAAACGGATGACTGCATTGGGTAAACACATACAAGCACACACACACACACACACACACACACACACACACACACACACACACACACACACACACACACACACACACACACACACACACACACACACATTACCCAAAAAAAATTAAATGAGTGAATAAAGAAATAAACAGATAAATCGATTTCAAAATAACAAATGCACACTCTCTTGTTTAGAAAGAAGTAATTCTACTAATGGTTTGGACGGAAGAAGAAAAAAGAGGGGGGGGGGGGACGCGTGAAGCAGAAGACGAAAGAAGGAACAAGGTAAATAAACCAGAACAAGATGGACGAAAATGGAAGAAAAAATATTCAGAAGAAAATCAACAACAACAACCACAGAATAAACAATAACAACAACGCCAACAGCAACAGCTGCAACAGAAATAGCAACGGCACCAAGAAATACTGTAATAACAAGTACAACAGCAACAAAGAAAAACCAGGGCAAGGCACACACACACACACACACACACACACACACACACACACACACACTCACACATGCGCACACGCTCGCGCACACGCACGCACACACCCACGCACGCACACACACACACACACACACACATACATACACACACACACTACCTTTTAACACAAAACTGAAAACATACACAAACGTTTAGCAGTGTGTAATTCTGATGGAGACTTTTCGTTCTTCCTCGCATTACATGGTAAGTCAAGTAAATGAAAATAGCTCCCCCTACCACAAACTAGCACAAAACACACACACACACTCACACACACACACACACACACACACACACACATACATACACACACGTACACACAAACAAACACACACACACGCACACACACATACACACACACGCACACATACACACACACGCACACATGCGCGCACACACACACACACATACACACACATACACACATACATACATACACACACATACATACATACACACATGCACAACAAACACACACACACACACACATATACACACACACACACATACCACACATACACACACGCACACACGCGCACGCACACACACATGCACACACACACACACACACACACACACACACACACACACACACACACACACACACGCAAGATCCTCTAACCATCACCAACATACACACACACAAACCCACACACACACACTTTTTCTACTACCATCATCAAACACACACGTATAAAAAACATACACACACACAAACACACACATATACATACACACACACGTACGCGCGCGCGTGCACACACACACACACACACACACACACACACACACCACACTCACACTCAAACACACACACACACACACACACAGACACACACACACACACACACACACACACACACTCACACTCACACACACACACACACACACACACACACACACACACACACACACAGACACACACACACACACACACACACACACACACACACACACACACACACACACACACACACAGAGTTATTTTCACATGAATTTGAAGGGCTCTACCCCCATGCCATAAACCGCTACACGCTATGACAGGGTCCCATTCAGACCAGCCACCTCACGACTCAAAACTGTGCCTTTCCGCAGTAACCGGGACAATAAAGTTCCCGGCCATTTCTTGGCAAATGGCGATTCTCTCCAATTGTGGATCGGGTCTGTTTTGATGAAAAAGGGGTCAGCAGGTCTGCTATCTTCCGGGCCAGACGAGATGGTATTATACGGATTGATACGATGCGAATGATGTTTATTCTTATAGCTGGGGGCTTGGACATTGTTCAAGAGCAGAGAGAGAGAGAGAGAGGTTTTAAATCCTGATCGTTCTAATGTTTTGATTGCTTTCCTATTGTCCGATATTTTTTTAATGTTAATTAATATGTTAAACTGTCTTTATCATTTCGTACATTCTTCCACCCCATAGACACCTTTTTTTTTTTTTCGTCTAAAAGCACATATGTGAATAGACGTTAAAAAGAAATAACGAACGAACAGAGAGAGAGAGAGAGACAGACAGACAGACAGAGACAGAGACAGACACACACACACACACACACACACACACACACACACACACACACACACACACACACACACATACACACACACACTATACATACTTACACGTACACACACACACAAACATATACACATGCTAACACACACACGCACACACACAAAGTAGGAAAGAAAGGAAAGCTACACACTGAAACACAGGTCACATATCTATATATCTATTTTGAGGAAAGAAACATTTGACTTTAAATCTTAAAGAAACCATAACCAAAAAAAAGAGTAAGAAAACAAGAAGAAACAAGACCAACAGTAAAACTGTACAAAAAACAACTTCAAACACTTTATTACTCAAGGGTAGTAGCATTAGGTCCCACTGGACCTGTCTTACAGCGTGTCCTTCCTACTCCACGTATACAATGTCAGCATTTGAAAAAAAAGTAAATAATCATAGCACACACATTGCAAAAGATGTAAATTATTGTTATAATTGTTTAAAGCACAGCCGACTGCGTAGAGCCATATCAGGGCTACAACCGCTTCAAAACATACAAAACCTCAACAGGAAAAAAAAATCATGTACGCGTATCAATGCATTCGCGCACATAATCTAAGGACATGACACCAGCGTTGACCATTCCGTCCAATTTACCGCACAGAGGGTTTAAAAAAAAAACACCTCAATACAAATTTAAGCATACTTAAGGACACCAAAACATATACAAAAACAGGCATAAATTACCTAAAATTGTTTCCGCATATCTCACCTCCCTAGAGCCAAAAATGCACTTAATACATGTACCCAGTTATCAATTCTAAGAAAAAGTACGCAAGACTTTATCGAACACATACAGGTGAATGGACCAGCAAGACAGAAAATGATAGGAAGAAATAACAGAAAGCAAAAGAACAAGGCAGAAACAAAGAGAGTGACAGAAAAGAGGAAATTTCTAGCACCGAATTTCCCGAAGGTGGGGATACTATTTATACTGGAAGAGCCCCTGGCATTCCCACGGGGGGAGAGATGCAAGTAAGATAATCTGTAAAAAAAATTATCTGTTATATATCAGTTGGTCAAGCGCGTTACAACAGAAAGAAAAACCACAACAGATGAAAAGCAAATATAAATATCAACAAGAAACTGGAAGTGGTGTGGACACAAACTCAAGGCCCACACATGAAGTTGGCTTCACCCAGCGCCCTAACACAGTAAAGTACGTACTGGAAGCCAGGTTTGTCTCGGAAGCACTTATCAAGATGTGCGCAAGATGGTATCATCAGAGAATGTCACACCTCATCAAAATCGATGCATCTTGCAGTGACTGGCAGCAAAGAGAACAAAGTTTTCTTTGATACCAAATATCACAGACACACACACACTTTCATTTCTCGTGGCAAATGTGTTGGAGTCTTCTTCTTCATCCTCATTTAAAAAGCAGTCCCAAGAGTAAAATATTTCTACTCCCCCTCCCCCTCTTTCAAAGGTCACACATGCATATGCACACATACACAAGCACGCACACACGAACACATACACACACACACATGCACGCGCGCGCACACATATATACACACATTTAAATACACATACATGCACACACCTTGACATATACATACACACATACACTCACGGGCAAATAAACACACATATATTTACACACTCATACACATACGCACATATAGACACAAACGCACGTGCGCACGTACACACATACATGCACACACATACACACACACGCACACACACACACACACACAAACACACACACACACACACACACAAACACACACACACACACACACAAACACACACACACAAACACACACACACACACACACACAAACACACACACGCACAACACACACACACACACACACACACACACACAACCTCACACACACACACACACACACACACACACACACACACACACACACACACACACACACACACACCACACACACACACACACACACACACACACACACACACACACACACACACACACACACACACACACACACACACACACACACACACACACACACACACACACACACACACACACACACACACACACACACACACACACAACACACACACACACACACACACACACACACACACACATACACACACACACACACACCTCGCCTCTTATTTTTCCATGATTTTGAAACGTACACTCTCCAGTGCAACAACAACTTCTAAACCTCCCTCTCACCCACCCTCCCCAAAATCCCCCCCTCTCTGATTTTCACATCAATTTTTGAAGGCCACTGTCCCCCGTGCCGTAAATTGCTACGCGCTATGACAGGGTCTCATTCAGACCCGACACATCACGCCTCAAAGCTGTGCCCTTCCGCAATGACTGGACCAATAAAATCCCCGACATTTCTGGGCAAAATGACGTCCCTCACCAACAGTGCAGTGGATCGGTTTTCAGGAAAACAGTGCGGGAGTCTTTGGTTTGGTTTTGTATGGAAGGGTTTTTTTTTTTTTAATCTCCCATGTAGAAAGACGGAAGTAATTTCATATCTACCAGCAAGATATTTTTATTATTATGATTACTATTATGATGATGGTGATGATGATTATCATTATCATCATCATCACCGTCGTTGTTGTTGTTGTTTGTTGTTGTTGTGTTGTTATTGTTGTATCATTAACATGATTAGCATTCATTATCATAAATGGACGTGGATGAATTCAGAAGATAGCACAAGAAATCAAATTGATTACATCCTGATAAATATGATTCAGAAGTTCGTGACTAAACACGGCCAGCTTTTCCACTTACATGTACAGACAACATGCAATGTCCGGACAATTCACGTACTTACCAGTACGACCTCGGGATATTGTGCCTCAGTCCTACATATAAATAGTTATACAGACTGGCCATTCAGGCAATACATGGCCTGTGGTAACCCCAACAGCGATTCCTACCCGTTGTATACTCTAAAACAGAGAGGAATTGAAAATGCCCGGCTCCAAATCACGGTCAGTCCTTTAACCCTTTGACTCCTGCATTCTGTATACCAACTGCAAAAACTTAATCCTTTGACTCCTACACCCTAGGGTGAAAGAGTCAAAGGGTTAAGTTTTTGCTTTGCTAGCATGGTTGGCAATGCAGGATGCTGGTGGACAGGATGCGGGAGTCAAAAGGTTAAGTATTTGCTTTGCTAGCATGGTTGACAATGCAGGATGCTGGTGGACAGGGTGCGGGAGTCAAAAGGTTAAGTTTTTGCTTTGCTAGCATGGTCGGCAATGCAGGATGCTGCTGGACAGGGTGCGGGAGTCAAACGGTTAAGTATTTGCTTTGCTAGCATGGTCGGCAATGCAGGATGCTGGTGGACACGATGCGGGAGTCAAAGGGTTAAAAAATGGTCAGTCCTTTCCCCAGCCGCCTCCTTTGGAGATGGTCCAGGCGCAGTTTTACAGTACCTGAAAAGAGGAGAGGCGCTATAAAATTTGCACTAAGCCTACAGAAAGGATTAACATCGAGCGCTGTTAAGGCAGTCCAAATAGAAGGGAGAAACTGGATTTTAAACCCAGTGATGTTCCAGCCTTGGGTAACTGAACCGGTGCCTCTGAGGAAGGTTGTTGAGCCAGATGTTAGGAGACAGACACTGCCAACAACAAAGCCGTACCTGCTGAAGTATTTCTGCACACCTGGCCATCACAGTATCTACGGAACTACGAGCGTCAGTAGGCGAGAGAGTGGGGAGATGACTGTCATCATCATCAGGTGCCCTGCCGCATGGCGTTGGCGACCATGGACTTCCAACCATCTCTCTCGTTGCCCCTAGCATCTCCCCCACCCTCCTCATCCCCAGCCACTCTGCAAGTCCGTCCAGCATTCTCTCCCTGGGTCTACCTGGTGCTCTCTTTCCCTCCAGCTTTCCAAGAGATGACTGTAAGTGTACACCTCTTCCACACTTTGCAATTCCCTGGGCCAGTCAGGCATACATACAGGCAACGGGAAAAAACACTGCCGGCAACAGAATGAGTTGGAGACAGCAGTGCGTGCAGGGCCCGGTCATATTTGAACAACACAGAACAGCAGCTATTCAACAGAAGAGGGACCAAAGCTGCAGAACTCTTTCCCATACAGCACCTGTAGAAAACCATGTGTCTCCAGGACAGGTCTTGTGTCCCACATGAAGACCCAACATCAGGCCATCAGAGACCAGTAGACCTGCACATACGTTGGATCGACGGAAGACTCCCATCACCATCAGTCTCAGATTACGGTGAGAGAAATCAGACATTTCTGTTTGGTCAATGCCAGCGTGTTTATGTGAACACAGCTTGTTCCTCTTTGTATAGGTGGGATTTTTTGTCAAGTCTCTCTCGGTTTTGCTTTTGTTCCGTTCTGTTTTTACTGTACAGTTGTTGTTGTGAGAAATTTATGACTAAGAAAATAAAACACAGTTTTTTAAGTTTGTATTGCAGTTTGTATTGTACTGTTGTACGGATGCGAGGCGTGGACAGTCAACAAACAAAGCCAAAACGAGATTGAGGCAGCCGAGATGTGGTTTCTAAGAAGGATGTTGAGAGTTCCATGGACAGCAAAGAAAACAAACGAGACAGTCTTGATGGAGGCAGACACAAGTAGATCATTCATAAAGAAGATTAGGAAAAGACAGGCAACATTTATAGGTCATTTTATGAGGAAGGGGAATTTGGAGCACCTGGTCACGGCGGGAAAGCTGGAGGGAAAGAGAGCACCGGGTAGACCCAGGGAGAAAATGCTGGACGGACTTGCAGAATGGCTGGGGACGAGGGGGGTGGAAGAGATGCTAGGGGCAACGAGAGATAGAGACAGATGGAAGTCCATGATCGCCAACGCCATGCGGCAGGGCACCTGATGATGATGATTGCAGGGTGGCTGAGGACAGAGAGGAGATGTACTTGCAGAGACAAAGGATAGGGCACATGATGATGATGACTGCTGTTAAGGGATCGTACATTTTTGGGGTAAGGTCGTTCCAAAAATACGCTGTGGAAGTCAGGCTTTCTTCAGACTGATTATTTT
>JAPXFY010001158.1:25000-27500 GCA_030674185.1 Monoplex corrugatus
GAAACAGAACCGAAGAAACAGAACCAACAGAAGCAGAACCAACGAACAGAACCGACGAACAGAACCGACAGAAACAACCGACAGAAACAGAACACAACAACGACAGAAAACCACAGAAACAGAAGACAGAAACAGAACCACAGAAACAGAACCACAGAACAAACCGACAGAAACAGAACCAAGAAACAACCGACAGAAACAACGACAGAAACAACCGACAGAAACAACCGACAGAAACAACCGACAGAAACAAACCGACAGAAACAACGACAAAACAACGACAGAAACAACGACAGAAACAGAACCGAAGAAACAACCGACAGAAACAACCACAGAAACAACGACACAAACAGAACCGACAGAAACAACCGACAGAAACAACCGACAGAAACAACCGACAGAAACAACCACAGAAACAACCACAGAAAACAGAACCACAGAAACAACCGACAGAAACAACCAACAGAAACAACCACAGAAACAACCAACAGAAAACAGAACCACAGAAACAACCACAGAAACAACCACAGAAACAACCGACAGAAACAACCACAGAAACAACCACAGAAACAACCACAGAAACAACCGACAGAAACAACCACAGAAACAACACAGAAAAACAACAGAAACAACCACAGAAACAACCGACAGAAACAACCACAGAAACAACCAACAGAAACAACAACAGAAACAACCGACAGAAACAACCAACAGAAACAACCAACAGAAACAACCGACAGAAACAACCGACAGAAAACAACACCACAGAAACAACCGACAGAAACAACCGACAGAAACAACGACAGAAACACGACAGAAAAAAACCGACAGAAACAACCGAACAGAAACAACCGACAGAAACAACCAACAGAAACAGAACCAACAAGAAACAACCGACAGAAACAGAACCGACAGAAACAAACGACAGAAACAGAACCGACAGAAACAACCGACAGAAACAACCGACAGAAACAGAACCGACAGAAACAACCGACAGAAACAACCGACAGAACAACACAGAAACAACCGACAGAAACAACCGACAGAAACAACCGACAGAAACAGAACCGACAAAACAACCGACAGAAACAACGACAGAAACGAACCGACAGAAAACCGACAGAAACAACGACAGAAACAGAACCGACAGAAACAACGACAGAAACAACCGACAGAAACAACCGACAGAAACAACCGACAGAAAAACCGACAGAAACAGAACCGACAGAAACAGAACCGACAGAAACAAAACAGAACAACCGACACAGAAACGAACCCGAACAGAAACAGAAACCGACAGAAACAAACCGACAGAAACACCACGAAACAACGACAGAAGAAAACAGAACCGACAGAAACAACCGAACGAAACAGAAACAACGACAGAAACAGAACCGACAGAAACAGAACCGACAAAACAGAACCGACAGAAACAGAACCGACAGAAAAGCAGAACCGACAGAAACAGAACCGACAGAACAAACGACAGAACAACACAGAAACAGAACCGACAGAAACAGAACACAGACAGAAACAGAAAACAGAAGCAGAAACAAACGACAGAAACAGAAACCGACAGAAACAGAACCGACAGAAACACGACAGACAACGACAGAAAACACGAAACAGAACCGCAGAAGACGACAGACAGAACCGACCAGAAACAGAAGACCGACAGAAGCAGAACGACAGCACGAAGACAACCACAGAAACGACCCAGAAACCAGAACAGAAACCAGAAGCAGAACCATGAAACAGAAACCAACGACAGCAGAACCGACAGAACAGACACAAACAGAGAAGCAAAGAACCAACAGAAACAGAACCAAAGAAGCAGAACCAACAGAAGCAGAAACCAACAGAACAGACAGAACCAACAGAAGCAGAACCAACGCAAGACCAACGAAGCAACAGAAGCTAGAACCATAGCACGATAGACCACGCCGCCACAACAGACACCAAACCCAACTGAAAAACGCAGGATTCCTTCCATCAGAACATGTGCCTCAGGACTGATCGTCTATCCACAAAAGAACACGCCCGCATCAAAAACCGGTATGCCTTCTCATCAAATGGCAGGAGAATCTATCAATATTAGACTCAACTGTTTATTAATATTCTCGTTATGTAGACTTGTTCTGTTCAAAAAAACCAACAAGCAACCAATGAAGAAGGGAACAAACATTCTCAACGCCAAACCACCCAACCCGACTTTGTCTGTTCTGAACTTAACCGTTTGTTTTGTTTTGTTTTTTTTCTTCCTTTGTTTTTGCCTTCCCCCCCCCTCCTCCCACATTTATTTAAAGTGTATCGCTGGCGCAAAACTCTGCCTTCAGTGTGCGTTGAAGCGACATGGCACACGCGCATTTCCACACACACACTTATCTGAATGAAATCACCAACCTATCCACGTCCGGAGAATACGGCCTTTGAAGATGAACCTTCTTTCAACACCCAATCAGATTGGCCCAGGATCCCTCAGACACGTGAGGAGGGTGGT
>JAPXFY010001158.1:32500-40232 GCA_030674185.1 Monoplex corrugatus
GAAAAAATATCGGCGACCGACCGTCGAACAACGGTATCGAGGAATTTGTAATCATGTACGAATTACGTAGGAATGACCGTAAAGTCAATATCGCAAATCGTTGCCACTATTATGACTATATTTTTATACCCTGTTAATGCACCTAAGTGAAAAAAACTAATTTCTCAATGAATCAATGAATAAAGACGGGGGGGGGGGGGGGGAGCGCACGCGCCGCGTGGACATGTTTCCGATATCTGCTCTGATCATTGTGACAAAATGTTTGTGTTTTCGAGATAAAAACCTCGTCAGTCAGGATTATTTTGTGCAGAAAAAGTGGGCCTACCTTAGATACTAATCTTTCTGAAACTGACAAAATGGATTTCAAATAAGTAAATAATTGTTCAAATTTCAAGTGTGATGACTGATACTGAGTTCACTGAGGTTGTCTTGTTGACGGTCACCACTCCTATGTCAGCGTTAGGTCAGGAGTCCCTCAGGGTTCCGTGTTGGGACCTTGTTTATTCCTGGCCTATATCAATGACCTTCCGGACAAGCTGACGGCACTGGTAAGACTTTTTGCGGATGACACAGCGGTGTACAGGGTTGTAGTCAACAGCTCCAGTTCCATCAAGGAGAAGTCGTACAAGGCGTTCGTGAGACCCCTTCTTGAATATGCATCATCAGTATGGGATCCATACATACAGAAGAGCATAGACAAGTTGGAGGCCGTTCAGAGACGTGCCGCCCGTTTGTGCTCAACCGATATCACAACACGTCAAGTGTCAGCCGATTGATCGACCAACTGGGCTGGCCATCTCTTGAGCAGCGAAGAAGAACCACACGCCTGGGGTTCATTTATAAAATCCACCATGGACTAATCCAGTGCCCAATTATCCGGAGCAAGCTAGTCCCACTCCCACCACGACAGCGCCGTACCCACAACCAGCAGTTCTGCCTCATCAACACCAGAACTCAGTACAGAGGTGGCTCATTTCTACCCAGGACTGTTAGGGACTGGAACCATCTTCCCAGTGAAACAGTAGAGGCAGCAACAGTACGCTTTTGTGTCGCGAGCCTCCGCCCAAAAGTGAGTTTCTGGACACCACGTGGCCCTTACAGTAACGGATTTCAACTATGTCTACGGACAATGAGAATAGTGAAATGATCGGAGCTTACGAATGGACTGTGTCTACAACACAGTCGGAGCTTACGAATGGACTGTGTTCAAAGACGAGCCGCATGGTGTGGCCCTCATTGGAGAGACGACGGCAAGTAGCAAGACTCTCTATGCTATTCAAAGTGCACCAAGGCCTTGTTCACTGTCCCAGCCTACAAGCAAAACTAGTCCCTCTACCTGACCGTAAGCGACATGGCCATGACAGACAGTTCCACTTGATCACATCAAGTATAGAGCTGCTTCATTTCTGCCAAGAACTATCAAGAACTGGAACAGTCTCCAACAAGGAACAGTTGAGGCCACAACACTTGACACATTCGTGTCAAGGGCCTCCAAAATCCCAGACTAGACTGACCCCCCTTCCCTCCCCCCACTTCCACTCAGAGCTCCTGCCCCACCCACCCCACCCCTCTTCAATCCCCTTCTCCCTCCTACCTCCTCACCCCACCACACTCATTCCCCCCACCCGACCGTCATCATGGTTAAAACTGAACTCTTAAGATATGTCCACTGCTCCAGATTTATCTGCTGCAAACCCCCCAGTTATAGGCGCCAGAATAATCAAGTTTGATTGTGGGCCCTCAACACTGAAGAAGATGACACCACCACCCCCACCCCCCACCCCCTTTATGTGCCGGAATGATCATCCTCAAGATCGTGGGCACCAAAGGAAAGGAAAGGAAAGGAAAGGAAAGTAATAATACCATATAATACAGTTGACAGAAATTTAGAAAATATAGGTTTAATACTGATACGTTCAATTGTCTGCTAGCGAAATCCAGATATAGACACATATAATCCACAAGAAACACACAGAGGCCACATATCAATTCAGTTTCAACAACAGTTTAGCACAAGTAACAAGTTTTCATCTGGCCTCGTTGAAATAATCCAACACTGTCTCCTTAAGATTTGACACAATGCAGATCGTTTCAGTTTCGACCACAGTTTGGCACAAGTAACAAGTTTTCATTTTGCCTAGTTGAAATAATCCAATGTTTGGACATCCTGCACTGTGGGCAGTAAACTATGTCGCCTTGACCTGTTGGTACACAATTAACTGAACTCAGCTCACAGTCCCCAACCTGACATCATACTCGATTTTCACGTGCATTTCTCGACTTTCACGTGCAAAGCGTGACTTTTCACTGTTGCGTAAGCATCGTTTGTTAAACGAAGCTGTACGAAGTTGCACAAATACTTACGAAGATGACCATCGGTAATTTGACCAGCAGTGCCACCACCACCACCATCTCCACCAGCCCACATGGTGACGTGGTTAGTTTAATCAACTACTGACTGGAAGTCGTGCGTTCGAATCCAAAGAAAATGATTGTGGGATTTTTTGGTCCAGGGCTATCTCCTTCCCACAATTTAACGTGCTATAGGCTTTAACCCTTTGACTCCCGCACCCTATCCACACACACACGCACACACACTCATTCCTGGGGAAAGCTGGTGAATAGGGTGACACGAGTCAAAGGGTTAAGTTTCTGCTTTACTATTGTGGTTGACGATGCAAGATGACGTTCAGTTCATATTGCTTATAGCCCAGCCGACTACTAGAGCCATATCAGGGCTAACACCAAGTCAAAGATAACAGGCAACAGTTAAAAAAACATGATCACCATAGATGGACAGGGTGCGGCAGTAAAAGAGTTAAGTAAGAAGACAGAGCAAACAGTGTCGTCCATCTTAGGGATGCGTGTCACAGGGTGTTGCTCAGATGGCCTATTGGTTATTGTTATTATGACGTAGGCTACAGCTTTGCCAACAATCCCTATCTATACCTATACTGTTATTTGTGTTTACATTAAACAGTATACACTTAGACAGGGAGTGCTGGCAAGAGCTCTGACCTAGGTATAGACTCATACAACCCTACTTACCCATGACGAAGCAGCAGATTTGTGCGTTTATGACCGTTCTTTATCCCGCCCTTAAGGCAGCCATTCTTCTGTCTTTGGGCAGTTTAGCAGAGAATTTAGAAGAAATGTAGATGCATGACCTGGAAGGAGAAAATATTGGACGGACTTGCAGAGTGGATGAAGACAGAGAGGGTGGGAGATGTACCCGCAGCGACAAAGGGTAGATTCGTATAGAGGGGCATGGTCGCCAACGCCATGGCACATGATGATGAGTCATCATCATCTTCATCATCAGGTGCCCTGCCGCATGGCGTTGGCGATCATGGACTTCCATCTGTCTCTATCTCTTGTTGCCTCAAGCATCTCTTCCACTCTCCCTGTCTTCAGCCACACTGCAAGTCCGTCTAGTATTTTTCCTGGGTCTACCTGGTGCTCTCTTTCCCTCCAGCTTTCCCGTTGTGACCAGGTGCTCCAATTCCCTTTCCTCATAAAATGGCATATAAACGTTGCCTCTCTTTTCCTAATCTTCCTTATGAATGATCTACCTGTGTCTGCCTCCATCAAGACTGTCTTGTTTGTTTTCTTTGTTGTCCATGGAATTCTCAACATTCTTCTTAGAAACCACATCTCGGCTGCCTCAATCTTGTTCTGGCTTTGCTTGTTGACTGTCCACGCCTCACAACCGTACAACAGTATTGGTTCTATATAACATTCAAGAACTCTCTTCTTGATGTTAAAAAAGAAAAAGCATGACAGGAAAGGGTAACCCCTAACTACCCAAAAGCGAATTGTGGTTTCAAAACAGAAGGTAACCTTAATTTTTGTATCCGCAGTACCCCATGCCAGTCCTACCCACACCCACCCACCCCATTTTATAGGGGAGGGGTGGGGATCTTCCTTAAACTGTTCCAGTTTTCAATTGACTATTTATGTAATTATTTATTCCCTGACTTTTGGACAACCCCACCAGGTGGACAATGGAACTTATTAACCTTTAAACCAACACAGCCTCGTTAACCAAGAGGCCTGATTGTTATTGTTATTTTGTTTAAAGCCCAGTCGACTGCATAGAGCCATATCAGGGCTACAACCGTTTCAAAACATTTACAATACTTTAACAGGAAAAAAAGGAAAAGGAAATAAAGTACACACGCATTCACGCACATGATCTAAGGAGATGCCCCTGGCATTGACCACTCCGTCCAATTTATCACATGGGGGATTTAAAAACATACCTGAATACAAATTTGAATTGAATAAGGACACTAAAACATATATAAAAACAAGCCTAAATTACCTGAAATTGCTTCTGCATATCTCACTTCCCTAAAGCCAAAATTGCACATGCGCCCAATCATCACTTCTAGGAGAAAGTACATGTACCTAAGACTATCGAACACATACAGGTGAATGGACCAGCAAGGTAGAACATTACAGGAAGAAATGACAGAAAGCAAAGGAGGAAGAAAGAAATAAAGAAAGTAACAGAAAAGAGGAAATTTCTAGCACAGAGTTTCCAGAAGGGGGGGGGGGGGGGGAGATATTTTTACTAAAAGAGCCCCTGGAATCCTCTCGGGGGAGAAGAGGCCTGATGTAGGACTACAGCTCTGAGTGTGTGAGTTCAAGCCTGTAGTCAGTTTGTGTTTGTGACCTCCGATCCTCATCCATGTGTGGAGTGGGAAGGACCTGACCCTCTGAGTTCTCTACATACATCACACGTGTCGGTGACACAGCGAGGGAGAGATGGCCACTGCCCTCACCATGCTGGTCCTCACAAAAAGTTGGTCTCTACCACCTCACTCTCCAACCACTTCAGAGCTGTATAAGACACACACCTCACTCTCCAATGCGACCTCAAGAGTCAAGAATTCTTCGAGTTATGTTATGCACACACACGCGCGCGCGCGACGCACACACACACACACACGACACTGGTATACATACATACATACTTTCATCACCCACAACACACGCTCGCGCGTGCACACACACGCACGCACGCACACACACAGAACCCCATACTCGACACACACACAGAACCCCATACTCGATACACACACACACACAAATAAAACACAATACACACACACACACACACACACACACACACACACACACACACACACACACACACACACACACACACACACACACACACAAATCTACATCCACCTACCACACATTCCCGCCATAGTACAGTATCGACAACAATCCTTCTTCCATTTTCAGACAGTTTACGACGAGGAAAAGGCATGCAAGGTGGGGAAAGGACACGTAAAACCTGGATGATCCATTCATTTCGGCATAAACCATTTCCGGAACGAAATCAGCCAACACCGCAGGTTTCGCTAGGGCGTTCGACCACAAAACAGCGGAAGACGATTGGAGAATCGCTTCATTAAAAACCACAGGTAGACAAGATGGAAAAGACATAACAACATCCGTACATTTCTCAATGAGGTGAGATGAGGTCTTCCAGGTGCCGAGCTGGTGTTCATAATGACTCGCTTTTGGATTCTTATTATACACGTTATTGTTGTTAAAATGCTACTAGATTCTTAGTATTATTGTTATTATTGTTTAAAGCCCAGCCGACTGCGCAGAGCCATACCAGGGCTGTAACCATCTCGAAAAGTACGCCATACCTCACTGGAGGGAAAAAAAACGGAAAAAGGAAAATCCAAGTTCACGTATCAATGCATTCGTGCACATAATCTAAGGATATGCCTCTGGCGTTGACCACTCCGTCCAATTTATCACCAGGGTTAGGGGAGGGGTTAACAAACAAACCTTTATACCGATTTTAACGTAACCAAGGACACTGAAATGTGTTTCCAAAAAACGGGTCTAAACTACCTAAAATTGCTTCTGCGTATCACATTTCCTTAGCGCAAAAATGCACTTAGGCCTAATACATGTAGGCCTACACAATTATTGATCCTAAAAGAAACTACGTAAAGCTTTATAGAACACATACAGGTGAATGGACCAACAATACATAAAATGATAGGAAGAAAAGACAGTAAGGCAAAGGAGAAAGGCAGAAACAAAGAGAATGACAGAAAAGACAAAATTTCTACCACAGAAGGTGAGGGATACTATTTATATTGAAAGAGCCCCTTGCATCCCCACAAGAGTTTTTGCATCCTTAGTTTTCGTCTCTTCCGTTCAGGAGGAAGCAGAATTCGCCAAGCGTTTGGCTGAGCACCCATCAACAAGGAAAGTCAGTTGGGGACGGACCACCGTGAGAATGTTAGTTTTACCTTACTGATGAACAAGTCGTTGTTACAGTGTCGCTGCCGTCGACTGATGATCATCTGTTGCTACTTACTGATAAAAAAAACCCTACCTGCTGCTGTGGCAAAGGCCAACATGGTTATTGTTGATTTGTTATTGTTAGTCTTTTGGGTGTCAAGCCAGTATGCATAACGAGTTGCTTTTAGGTCCGTACTATTATTGTTATTGTTGTTTAAAGCCCAGCCGAATGCGCAGAGCCATATCGGGGCAATAACCATTTACAAAAATACACCATACCTCAACTAGAGAAAAAAATAACCTACAAAAGCCAACAGCCAGGTCGTGTCCTTACTCTGAAGATCACTGTAGCTTGTGGAGCACAGAGCTCCCTACCAATGGCCATACAATGAATATTACTGTTATTTTTATTGTTGTTATTGTTTAATGCCCAGCCGACTTCGTAGAGCCATATCAGGGCTATAACTGTTTCAAAACATTCAAAACTTCAACAGGAAAAAAAGAAAAGGAAATCAAGTACATATATCAATGCATTCGCGCACATGATCTAAGGACATGCCCCGGCGTTGACCACTCCGTCCAATTTATAGTACAGGGGATTTGAAAACCACACCTGAATACAAATTCAAGCTTACCTAAGGACACCAAAACATACATAAAAACGGGTATAAATCACCTAAAATTGCTTCCGCATATCCACCTTCCTAGAGCCAAAAATGCACTTAATACATGTACCCAATTATCAATCCTAACAAAAGGTACGCAAAACTTATCGTACACATACAGGTCAATGGACCAGCAATGCAGAAAATGATAGGTAGCCATATTTACAGGTGGGGGAAAGGGAGCCATATTTACAGGTGGGGGAAAAGGAGCCATATTTACAGGTGGGTGAAAGGGAGCCATATTTACAGGTGGGGAAAAGGAGCCATATTTACAGGTAGGGGAAAGGGAGCCATATTTACAGGTAGAGGAAAGGGAGCCATATTTACAGGTGGGGGAAAGGAAGCCATATTTACAGGTAGAGGAAAGGTAGCCATATTTACAGGTAGAGGAAAGGTAGCCATATTTACAGGTAGAGGAAAGGTAGCCATATTTACAGGTAGAGGAAAGGGAGCCATATTTACAGGTAGAGGAAAGGTAGCCATATTTAAAGGTGGGGGAAAGGAAGCCATATTTACAGGTAGAGGAAAGGTAGCCATATTTAAAGGTGGGGGAAAGGAAGCCATATTTACAGGTGGGGGAAAGGTAGCCATATTTACAGGTAGAGGAAAGGGAGCCATATTTACAGGTAGAGGAAAGGTAGCCATATTTACAGGTAGAGGAAAGGGAGCCATATTTACAGGTAGAGGAAAGGTAGCCATATTTACAGGTGGGGGAAAGGGAGCCATATTTACAGGTGGGGGAAAGGTAGCCATATTTACAGGTAGAGGAAAGGTAGCCATATTTA
>JAPXFY010000116.1:0-7500 GCA_030674185.1 Monoplex corrugatus
CAACAACAAAATAAGAACGTGTATTTAACAGACAGGCGCAAATTTTCGGCCAACTGGCCTTTGTCAAGCGTAAGATCACAAACAAACAAACACCAGATACAAAAATAAGAAGAAAAAGACTGAAACTTTCCTGCTGCTCCTTCCAGAGTGAGAAAAGGAATAAACTGACTGAAATAACATCATAATGTGTTTTTGAGTAAATATGATATCAGAGCGGAAGTGAAATGAATTCTGCAATTCTGAAAAGTGGTCATGCCATGTAAATATTGTTCTGTCCTGAAGAGAGTCCAGGGCTAAAATTAAAACTATGATGCACTAGCGAAGAGTAAGCGTTTGATCGACTGAATGGGGAAATGTTTAATCAAGAGATCTGACTGATGTAAATGGATCGTGCCTAGCAATCATACAAGCACTCTAAATGAACAAACAAACAAACAAACAAACAAACAAACAAGCAAACAAACAAACGAACAGAAGTTATGTGCAGCCTATCGATCACACGAAGACAGGTGGAAGCCAAACACCTGCAGCACCAATCTTCTACAGACGTCAAGTGGAAACAAACACAACTTGAACTCCAAATACTGAGCTAACATGTTTCTAATTACACCACAAAGAGAGACTGAAAACATTGAAATATTCATTTCAAGATTGACAGAGAGAGAAAAAGAGAAGAGAGAGAGAGAGAGAGAGAGAGAGAGAGAGAAGAGAGCAAGAGCGAGAGAGAGAGAGAGAAGAGAGCAAGAGCGAGAGAGAGAGAGAGAAGAGAGCAAGAGCGAGAGAGAGAGAGAGAAGAGAGCAAGAGCGAGAGAGAGAGAGAGAAGAGAGCAAGAGCGAGAGAGAGAGAGAGAAGAGAGCAAGAGCGAGAGAGAGAGAGAGAAGAGAGCAAGAGCGAGAGAGAGAGACAGGAGGGAGGGGAAAGACAGGGAAGGAAAGGGAGAAAGAGATAGAAAGAGAGAGAAAAAGAGAAAGACAGATAGTGAGAGAGCGAGACAGAGAGAAAGAGAGAGAACGAGCTAGCGTGAGAGCAAGAACGAGACAGAGAGAGAGGAAGGAGGGGAGAGAGAGGGAGGGAAAGGGAGGGAGGGAGAGAGAAAAAGACAGAAAGAAAGAGAGAAAGAGAAAGACAGATAGCGAGAGAGCAAGAGAGAGAGAGAGAGAGAGACAGAGAGACAGACAGACAGAAAGACAGAAAGAAAGAAAGAAAGAAAGAGAAAGACAGATAGTGAGAGAGAGAGAGAAGGAGAAAGAGAGAGAACGAGATATCGAGAGAGCAAGAGCGAGAGAGAGAGAGACAGGAGGGAGGGGAGAGACAGGGAAGGAAAGGAAGAGAGAGAGAGAGAAAAAGACAGAAAGAGAGAGAAAAAGAGAAAGACAGATAGTGAGAGAGAGAGAGAGACAGAGAGACAGTGAGACAGAGAGACAGAAAGAAAAAGAAAGACAGATAGTGAGAGAGCGAGAGAGAGAGAGAGAGAACGAGATAGCGAGAGAGCAAGAGAGAGAGAGAGAGAGAGAGAGACAGAGAGACAGAGAGACAGAGAGACCGACAGGCAGACAGAGAGAGAGAAAGAAAGAGAAAGACAGATAGTGAGAGAGCGGGGGAAGGAGAAAGAGAGAGAACGAGATAGCGAGAGAGCAAGAGCGAGAGAGAGAGAGACAGGAGGGAGGGGAGAGAGAGGGAGGGAAAGGGAAGGAGAGAGAGAGAGAAAAAGACAGAAAGAGAGAGAAAGAGAAAGACAGATAATGAGAGACAGAAAGAGAGAGAGAGACAGAGAGAGACAGAGAGAAAGAAAGAGAAAGACAGATAGTGAGAGAACGAGACAGAGAGAAAGAGAGAGAACGAGATAGCGAGAGAGCAAGAGCGAGAGAGCGAGAGAGAGAGAGAGAGAGAGAGAAAAGAGAGAAAGAGAGTGAGAGAGAGAGAGAGAGAGCAAAAGTGAGAACGAGAGAGAAAGAGCAAAAGTGAGAGCGAGCGAGCCAGCGAGTGAGATAGATAGATAGATAGATAGATAGATAGATAGATAGATAGATAGATAGATAGATAGATAGATAGATAGATAGATAGATAGATAGATAGATAGATAGATAAAACGTTGAACATTGATCATTATGTAATGAATCTGTCACTCCCAATCGGGACATGGGGTAGAACAACAAATAAATGAAAATCAATATTGTGTGACATAAAGCAGAAAGTACTTAGTTCAACACAAAACAACAACAACAACAACAACAACAACAACACAAGGAAACTACATTGAAAATTGTCTTGGGATAGAATAATCAAATACTGACAGGATTATTTTACAATAAAAAAGAGAAGTTTATACATTTTCATAAAAATTGAGCTTTTTCCCCTGTAGAAATGAAGTTATACAATGAGAACATCGATTTAAAATTAACTGAAGAGTACTTTTATGGAATGAACTTAATCGGTCAGGGTGAAATCAAGGACATTCGAAAACAAAGAGAAACTCATCTCGTAAAGCATAGTCATCCCAAAACTAGACACATTCGGACAGACAGACAGACAGACAGACAATCATACATACAGACAGACAGACAGACAGACAAATACACAAAGTGAGAGTGGGAGACAGAGAGAGAGAGAGAGAGACAGAGAGAGAGAGAGACAGAGACGGAGACAGACAGACAAACAGACAAACAGACAGACAGACACACAAACACACAAACACGTTAACACACACACACACACGCTTGCACACGCACGCGCGCACACACACACATACGCACAGACACACACACCCAGAGAATTATACAATCCCTTATGTATAGATGGAAATTTGATGCATTCAAAACAAAATACACCAAGAACATAGTGTGTCTGTGTGGAAAGAAGATAACACATAGTCATATTCTTTCTTGAGTTAAGGTAAAACGACATATTCCAACACTATCTATGAGTACAGTTTCTGACATATTTGCCTCATCACAATTACTCTATGAATTTTTTGTTAGCCTGTCAAAAAGTCCTGTAGCGAATTACCTTTAAATTGTTATTTCACTTGTTCACTGTTATGGTTAGTAAATTATTAGTTTTATTTTTTATTCATTTCTTCCAGATATTTATTAATTTTGTTTGTTAGTTTGTTTGTTAAAATCGTTAATTATGGTAACATTATTTGTTAGTTTTACCTTCCCCTCTTCAAAACAGTTGTTTTCTGGATCATCTTTTCTCAAATTCAAAATTGACAATTTTCGAATATCCTCTTCACTTCTCCCCTATCACCCCCCCCCCTTTTTTTTTGTGTGTGTCTAAAATCACTTTAGTGAATAGACATTAAATCAAAGACCACACACACACACACACACACACACACACACACACACACACACACACACACACACACACACACAACAAATGAACAGAAATACACACATAAATGTACACGACATGCTCATATACATGAACATGCATACGCATTGACACACACGCCCGCACATACACACACTGACACACAAGCTAACATTCACATACACACATACTGACACCGCCCCCCTCCCCCACACACACACACACACAAACACGCATACACACACACACATACACACACGCATGTACTACGCGCGCGCACGCACACGCACGCAAGCGTCCACACACACACACACACACACACACACACACACACACACACACACACACACACACACACACACACACGACACTCGAAATTCAAGATGGCGGAGACACCTAACTAACAAATTTTCAGCTGTCGGAGAAAACATGTAAAAGGCCCAATATGACAAGAACGAGAAGAGGCCGCCTTGCCCAATAGAAACAAGAAGACGCATCAGAGGGCAAGGCTGATGGAGAGAAGATATCGTCCAGTGCCGCGGGAGCAAAGACTGAAAAGGACCCGAAATCGACAGTCGCCGAGTCTGACGCTAGGCCTAACGCTACATCTGGTGCACCGACCACGACTCCCACTGACACGCAGAGTGGGACAACCTGCACAGCGCCTCTTCCCAGCTCGGCGGACTGCGTGAGTACGGCAGAACTAAAAAACATCATACTGGCTCTGCGGGACCAAGTCAATTCTCTGGAAAAGACGGTCCTTACTCTACTCACTAACCAGCAAAAAAAGAACATCACCATGACAACCCGTAACTGTCACACACAGACGGATCTACATGACACACATCCCACCTACGCTGAGGCACTGAAACAAAACCACACAAGCAAGCAGGACGACAAACAGACCCGAAACCTCAAGGCACCAAAACCCAGCAGCAAAACTAAACAGCAAGCAACAAAAGTGCCTGAAAATAAAATAAAAAACAAGAAAGAACAACGTCATGACGTCATACCAACTAAAGACGTCATTTCGCTTCCCAAACATAGGCCTACACCATCCCGTTCTGAAAATATTTCAAAACAACATAAAAAGACCCACGATCTTCCGTACGTTCTCACTGTCCACGACTCTGTGTTGAAAGGTGTCAACTCAAGAAGACTGGGACGATCTTACGGTTTTGAAGGGAACTCGTGCCCTGTGAACGACCCTCATAACATTAAAAGCTCATTAGATATGGCCTTTTCCAAATTTGATGATTCAGCAGACTGTATTGTTTTTCACTGTGGTGTGCATGAATTGAACAGCAAAGATCTCCCTGCAACAACTAAACATCTCGCTTCAGGCATAAAACAAATAGCACAAGAACATCCAAAATCTAAACTAGTCGTTAGTAAGGTTGCCCCTGTACGGCAGGCCCGAATGGAGGTTCAACGAAATCTGTTCAACGCTTTTCTATCTGCTGAACTTGTTGATATGAAAAATATTTCTTTTGTATCACATGAGAACCTTCGTACCACTCAACAATTTCTAAAAGACGACATTCACCCCACCACCAGAGGAAGTAGCATCATTGCAGGAAATCTTGGAAGACACATTCGAGACCTATTTTGGGAGACTCCAAGGAGAACATCAAGATCAAGATCATCACAGCTACACCCTTCCAGATTCTCCAGAGGACAGTACCACCCTTTTGACAACTACACACCATGGTGGCCGTATAATATGTTTTGAAATAACAGTATTACATATACAATACTTAATGTTCATGTCACAGGACTTTTTCCTCGTCATCTCTGACATTTCTTCTGCTGAAAATAAACAATAACTAGGTTTTAGTCCGACTATCAAGACTCGGTCAGACTATACACTCTGTACATTTGAAGACGTGAATGCCATTATTTTGATTTTTGGTTATTTGTTATCCCTTGTAATCTATTATCACCTTTATAAGTTATTCGTACGTTGGACTATGTAATTTTCTTTTTATTGATTTTGCTACAATTTTGTTTTCTTTACTTCGTAGTCTAAGTAATTACGTAATTTTCTTTCTGTCCAGTTCTCCTGGACACAGAAAATCAAAGTATTCATTATTATCGACCATAAATAACAGTTAATAGAAAGTTAGAGATTAACCAATATCAGCAATGCGAAAACAATCCCAAGTCAAGTTTTTGCAATGGAATTGTAGATCCCTTTCCACCAATTCGGCTTACTTGGAGCATTTCCTAGCATCAAATAGGTGTGAAATTTTGATTCTACAGTCGATGAATGTTGTCGCTACCAAGCTTCCCAATTTCCCCAATTATTATTATCCTCCAGTCTATGAATGTGGGAATCACGGGAAGAAGGTATCCACCGCGATTTATATACTCAAAGAGTTACAATACTGCTTACTTACTTCCCCAGTTTTGAAATCAAGCGAAGATTTGCATGCTTGTGCTGCCACTGTCCAATTAAGCAATTCTCTAAACATTAACGTTTTGTCAGTCTACCTACCAACAGGTCCAAATGACCACAACACAGAATGGCTGCGCACTATCCAAGATCAGCAGCGTGGAAAATGGCTAATAGTTGGAGACTTTAATTCCCACTCCCCATTTTGGGAAAAGAACTGTTCTACTGTTACGAGCAATCGTTTGGTAGAAAATATCGTTGATAGTTCGCTTTACCTTCTAAATGATGGTAGTGTCACTAGGATCCCTGATGTTTCCAAACACAGGGCGACAGCCATCGATTTGTCTCTAATCTCACTAGAATTAGCACCATCCTGTACCTGGGAAACTCACAGAGACACTTTGGGAAGCGATCATCTACCTATCATCATAACCATAACTGACAAAAACATCAGGATGAAAGACAGCTCTCCTGAAATTATTCCAAAATATAATTACAAGCGTTCTGACTGGTCCTTATTTCGAACTGCTCTAGCTAATCAAGATTACAGACATTATGAAAGTGAAAATGTAGACATTATGTTTTCTAAATTCCAAGAGTCAATTTTAGCCGCTGCAGACGTATCGATTCCGAAACTCAAATCTTCTAGATCAAATAATCGATTGGGTAATGTTTGGTGGACAGAGGCATGTGAGAAAGCAGTTCAATATAAAAGGGAGAAATTCAAAATCTACATCAAAAGCCGGAAACCTGAGGATCATGTCGAAATGAAAAAAGCTAACATCCAATGTAACAAAATCATTGCTGAAGCAAAGAAAGATTATTGGGCATCATTCTGCACAAAAGAAATTTCAGATTTCAAAGATTTCCATAAAGTCTGGACGAAAATGAAACAAATGAAGGATGGAACCAACTTACCTAGGTGTCCGATAATGATTGAAACATGTAACACATTTCCTTCAGACATGGACAAAGCAGAAACTTTTGTGGATCTGTTCGCCAAAAACAGTAAAGTTGAAGGTTTATCTCCTGACTGCAAACATCACAGAGAAATGGAAGATTACAACCCAATCTACACTGATCCAGTACCACAGAATGATCTCTGGTTTAATTCTCCAATCACCTTAGAAGAGCTAAAAATCACAGTACTGTCTCTACACAACAAAAAGAGTTCGGTAGGTGTTGATGCAGTTTCGACTGAAATGATTAAACATCTCCCTGAAAACTACCTTATTTTCCTACACAAAATTTTGCAGAAATGCTGGGTTACTGGAACTGTGCCACAAATCTGGCAAAAATCTATAGTTATACCAATCTTAAAAACAGGAAAATCGAAAACCGATAAAAACAGTTACAGACCTATTGCTTTAACGTCCCACACAAGCAAACTAATGGAAAGATTGGTCTTAAACAGACTTTTACACTACTGTGATAAAAATAACGTTATTCCGGTAAACCAGGCAGGTTTTAGAAAAGGAAGATCCGCAGTTGAGCACCTAGTTAAACTTACAACTCAGATCAAACAACAGTTTGCCCGCAGAAAAAGTGTTTTAGCTACTTTCTTTGATGTGAAAAAAGCTTACGATCAAGTTTGGCATAAACGTTTATTGTTCAAGCTAAAATCTGTTGGTTTATCGGGCAATATGTTCAATTACATTAAATCTTTTTTAGCTAATAGAACAATTCAGGCAAGAGTGGGAGCTAGTTATTCTTCTTCACGATGCCTCGACATGGGGATTCCACAAGGTTCAGTGATAGCACCTATTTTATTTAATATCCTTATACAGGA
>JAPXFY010000116.1:47500-52500 GCA_030674185.1 Monoplex corrugatus
AGTTGTCACAAGAGAGATGGAGATTTCAGTGCGCGTGTCTGATAGAGCACATTGCGAACTGATCGCACCGAGTGACAGTCGTTTATATAGAAACATTCCCCCTACGTCTCTTACCTCCCTTGATACTTGCTGAGTATATCAGATGTAGACTGGGTTCTAATATCAATCATGTCTGCTCCTCCTTGCCTGTACTAAAGAGATTTGTTCTCAGCTTAAAAGGAAAGTGTCTGCCTCAGCTTTGATGGGGGATAGGATCTTATCGAGATTGTCTAGTCTTTGCGTCTCCAGTGCTGTCTAGCAGTTACAATTTTGTTTGGATATTTTTTGTCTTTTTTTTTTCTAGTTTTAGTTTTGGTTTTTGCTGCCCCATCTTTGGTGCTGCCTCGACGTTCATCACAGCTGTTTATATCACCACCAACTCCAAGTTCTTTCAGTCAGTGGCATTTTATTGGCATCAACCAGCTCCTGCTCGATGCTGACAGCTTTAAGAGCTCATGGAGAAGAATGGGAACATGCAGTCAAGTCTCATCTATTTCACGAATTCGTCATTGTGGATGTTGCTCAAATTTCCTGGTCAGTACTGCAGGTGTCTGTATCTCTCAGGCCTGGTTGTCACCAAGGTATGATTATGAAATTAAGCGTACAGTGCATCCCTGCCACGCCCACTCAGTTCGAAATAGAACTTCATGGCACAGCCGGCATCTCCATCGCCATCATCATCATGTTTTTGTAATGATTTAACTCAGATTTTGTGGTCTTGAGATCACGTTGTTACTGGGATTTAAACAAACAAATAAACGAACAAAACAAATAAATGAACACACAGACAAACAAACAAACCAACAAACACAGAAACAAACAAAACGAACAAAACCTAACAAAGCAAAAACAAAACATACAAAACCAAATCCAGTAAAATCAATTGACGTTTCAGTATCAGGAATACTATGAGAACAACAGAAGTCAAACCATCACAGGGCCACCCATTAGAGGAGTCTCCGCACTACTGCCATGCCATTATGTGGAGTACATCACTGTCTGTTGTGATCCAACTTACTGTTGACACTGTCTACTACCATGTTATACTGTGGAGTACATCACTGTCTGTTGTGATCCAACTTACTGTTGACACTGTCTACTACCATGTCATTCTGTGGAGTACATCACTGTCTGTTGTGATCCAACTTACTGTTGACACTGTCTACTACCATGTCATTCTGTGGAGTACATCACTGTCTGTTGTGATCCAACTTACTGTTGACACTGTCTACTACCATGTCATTCTGTGGAGTACATCACTGTCTGTTGTGATCTAACTAACTGTTGACACTGTCTACTACCATGTTATTCTGTGGAGTACATCACTGTCTGTTGTGATCTAACTAACTGTTGACACTGTCTACTACCATGCCATTATGTAGAGTACATCACTGTCTGTTGTGATCCAACTTACTGTTGACACTGTCTACTACCATGTCATTCTGTGGAGTACATCACTGTCTGGTGTGATCTAACTAACTGTTGACACTGTCTACTATCATGTTATTCTGTGGAGTACATCACTGTCTGTTGTGACCTAACTAACTGTTGACACTGTCTACTACCATGTTATTCTGTGGAGTGCATCACTGTCTGTTGTGATCTAACTAACTGTTGACACTGTCTACTACCATGTTATTCTTGGAGTACATCACTGTCTGTTATGATCTAACTAACTGTTGACACTGTCTACTACCATGTTATTCTGTGGAATACATCACTGTCTGTTGTGATCTAACTAACTGTTGACACTGTCTACTACCATGTTATTCTGTGGAGTACATCACTGTCTGTTGTGATCTAACTAACTGTTGACACTGTCTACTACCATGTTATTCTGTGGAGTACATCACTGTCTGTTGTGATCTAACTAACTGTTGACACTGTCTACTACCATGTCATTCTGTGGAATACATCACTGTCTGTTGTGATCTAACTAACTGTTGACACTGTCTACTACCATGTTATTCTGTGGAGTACATCACTGTCTGTTGTGATCTAACAAACTAAGGACACTGTCTTCTACCATGTCATTCTATGGAGTACATCACTGTCTGTTGTGATCTAACTAACTGTTGACACTGTCTACTACCATGTTATTCTGTGGAGTACATCACTGTCTGTTGTGATCTAACTAACTGTTGACACTGTCTAATACCATGCCATTATGTAGAGTACATCACTGTCTGTTGTGATCCAACTTACTGTTGACACTGTCTACTACCATGTCATTCTGTGGAGTACATCACTGTCTGGTGTGATCTAACTAACTGTTGACACTGTCTACTACCATGTTATTCTGTGGAGTACATCACTGTCTGTTGTGACCTAACTAACTGTTGACACTGTCTACTACCATGTTATTCTGTGGAGTGCATCTCTGTCTGTTGTGATCTAACTAACTGTTGACACTGTCTACTACCATGTTATTCTTGGAGTACATCACTGTCTGTTATGATCTAACTAACTGTTGACACTGTCTACTACCATGTTATTCTGTGGAATACATCACTGTCTGTTATGATCTAACTAACTGTTGACACTGTCTACTACCATGTTATTCTGTGGAGTACATCACTGTCTGTTGTGATCTAACTAACTGTTGACACTGTCTACTACCATGTTATTCTGTGGAGTACATCACTGTCTGTTGTGATCTAACTAACTGTTGACACTGTCTACTACCATGTCATTCTGTGGAATACATCACTGTCTGTTGTGATCTAACTAACTGTTGACACTGTCTACTACCATGTTATTCTGTGGAGTACATCACTGTCTGTTGTGATCTAACAAACTAAGGACACTGTCTACTACCATGTCATTCTATGGAGTACATCACTGTCTGTTGTGATCTAACTAACTGTTGACACTGTCTACTACCATGTTATTCTGTGGAGTACATCACTGTCTGTTGTGATCTAACTAACTGTTGACACTGTCTACTACCATGTTATTCTGTGGAGTACATCACTGTCTGTTGTGATCTATTTAACTGTTGACACTGTCTACTACCATGTTATTCTGTGGAATACATCACTGTCTGTTATGATCTAACTAACTGTTGACACTGTCTACTACCATGTCATTCTGTGGAGTACATCACTGTCTGTTGTGATCTAACTAACTAAGGACACTGTCTACTACCATGTCATTCTATGGAGTACATCACTGTCTGTTGTGATCTAACTAACTGTTGACACTGTCTACTACCATGTTATTCTGTGGAGTACATCACTGTCTGTTGTGATCTAACTAACTGTTGACACTGTCTACTACCATGTTATTCTGTGGAGTACATCACTGTCTGTTGTGATCTAACTAACTGTTGACACTGTCTACTACCATGTCATTCTGTGGAGTACATCACTGTCTGTTGTGATCTAACAAACTAAGGACACTGTCTACTACCATGTCATTCTATGGAGTACATCACTGTCTGTTGTGATCTAACTAACTGTTGACACTGTCTACTACCATGTTATTCTGTGGAGTACATCACTGTCTGTTGTGATCTAACTAACTGTTGACACTGTCTACTACCATGTCATTCTGTGGAGTACATCACTGTCTGTTATGATCTAACTAACTGTTGACACTGTCTACTACCATGTTATTCTGTGGAGTACATCACTGTCTGTTGTGATCTAACTAACTGTTGACACTGTCTACTACCATGTTATTCTGTGGAGTACATCACTGTCTGTTATGATCTAACTAACTGTTGACACTGTCTACTACCATGTTATTCTGTGGAGTACATCACTGTCTGTTATGGATCTAACTAACTGTTGACACTGTCTACTACCATGTCATTCTGTGGAGTACATCACTGTCTGTTGTGATCTAACTAACTGTTGACACTGTCTACTACCATGTTATTCGGTGGAGTACATCACTGTCTGTTGTGATCTAACTAACTGTTGACACTGTCTACTACCATGTCATTCTATGGAGTACATCACTGTCTGTTATGATCTAACTAACTGTTGACACTGTCTACTACCATGTTATTCTGTGGAGTACATCACTGTCTGTTGTGATCTAACTAACTGTTGACACTGTCTACTACCATGTTATTCTATGGAGTACATCACTGTCTGTTGTGATCTAACTAACTAAGGATACTGTCTACTACCATGTCATTCTATGGAATACATCACTGTCTGTTGTGATCTAACTAACTGTTGACACTGTCTACTTCCATGTTATTCTATGGAGTACATCACTGTCTGTTGTGATCTAACTAACTAAGGACACTGTCTACTACCATGTCATTCTATGGAGTATATCACTGTCTGTTGTGATCTAACTAACTAAGGACACTGTCTACTACCATGTTATTCTGTGGAGTACATCACTGTCTGTTGTGATCTAACTAACTGTTGACACTGTCTACTACCATGTTATTCTGTGGCGTACATCACTGTCTGTTGTGATCTAACAAACTAAGGACACTGTCTACTACCATGTCATTCTATGGAGTACATCACTGTCTGTTGTGATCTAACTAACTAAGGACACTGTCTACTACCATGTTATTCTGTGTAGTACATCACTGTCTGTTGTGATCTAACTAACTGTTGACACTGTCTACTACCATGTCATTCTGTGGAGTACATCACTGTCTGTTGTGATCTAACTAACTGTTGACACTGTCTACTACCATGTTATTCTGTGGAGTACATCACTGTCTGTTGTGATCTAACTACTGTTGACACTGTCTACTACCATGTTATTCTGTGGAATACATCACTGTCTGTTGTGATCTAACTAACTGTTGACACTGTCTACTACCATGTTATTCTGTGGAGTACATCACTGTCTGTTATGATCTAACTAACTGTTGACACTGTCTACTACCATGTCATTCTGTGGAGTACATCACTGTCTGTTGTGATCTAACTAACTGTTGACACTGTCTACTACCATGTCATTCTATGGAGTACATCACTGTCTGT
>JAPXFY010000116.1:57500-65000 GCA_030674185.1 Monoplex corrugatus
AACTCATGTTTCATTCCTCCCAACTTTTCCCTCTTTGTGGTTTGTGTAGTTCAGCCTTTCTAGTTCTGACCAGACACAAATTAGCTTCAAATAAACGTGTTTCATGGAATGAATGTGAAAACTGGGTTAATAATAAGCTGTTTCATAACCTAGGGTTCGTAAGAGAGTAAAGTCATACATACTTCTTTTTGCATTCTCTATTTTCTTAATCTTGATGTTGTTTTTATGCAGTTCCATTTCCTTTACTAACATTAATGGCCAGAGAATCTAGGCATGTTTCTTTTAATAATGCTATGATGATGATGATGATGATGATGATGATGATGACGACGACGACGACGGTGATGATGACGACGACGACGACGACGACGATGACGACGATTACAATGCCGTAATAATGATGATGGAATGATGATGGGATGACGATGACGATGATGATGACGACGACGACGACGATGGTGTTGATGATGATGATGATGATGATGATGATGATGGTAGTGGTGGTAGTGGTGGTGACAATAATGACAACAATGATGATGATGATGATGATGATGATGATGATGATGATGATGATGATGATGATACTATAAAAGTCCATTCTGTGTTGACTCTCCACACAATTTTGTGTATATCCCAGAATCAACCAGGCCCGAAAGATACAGACACATGCAGCGTTGTTCGGAAAATTTAAAAGAACATCGGCATGGGCACATCTATAAAGTAAATGAGACTCCACTGCGGAGGTCCGGTCTTCCCAACGAGCATACAGCACACTCAACTCTGCATAGAAACCATTTTGGGCCAGAAATCCCCACAATAATTCTCATAGGGTTGATGAGATTTGAACCCACAATCTTCCAGTTAGCAGTACGTCGTGTTAAACACTGTGCCACGGTGACTGGTTTCTGCCAATACAAATTTAATATCTGCATGCCATCCTGAACTTCAAAGCGAGCAGCAAAGCAGTACACCCTTACAGTAACTCTTTGTGGCTCTGTGGCCCAGCTGTTACAGTCAGTGGTAGGCTGGCACTGACTTGGTCACAGGAAGCACGGTCCATCAAATAAACGTGAAAAGTAAGTTACGAGGTTGGCTGACCCATAATACTGGATTGGTAGGTGAATGAGATGGGTGAAGATTGCATTTCTTTTTTTCAGGGGAGCAGCACTGTAATGGCAGTGGCTGTTTTCTCTCTCAATGTTTTATACTTTTTCCAACCCTAAAGAGGGTCAGGGACTAGTTCACAGCTGGGTGGACTGAAGAGCACACACACTGATTTTTGTTCTTTGTTGTTGTTCATTTTGCTTTGTTTGTGTTGTTGCTAAAGCATAAATACAGAAACAAACAAGCAAACAAACAAACAAACAAACAAGCAAACAAGCAAACAAGCAAACAAACAAACAAACAAACAAGCAAACAAACAAGTAAACAAGCAAACTAGCAAACAAACAAACAAACAAACAAACTAGCAAACAAACAAACAAACAAACAAACAAACAAACAAGCAAACAAGCAAACAAACAAACAAACAAACAAACTAGCAAACAAACAAACAAACAAACAAACAAGCAAACAAACAAACAAACAAACAAACAAACAAACAAGCAAACAAACAAACAAGTAAACAAGCAAACTAGCAAACAAACAAGCAAACAAACAAACAAACGAACAAATTAACAAACAGACAATTAGAGAAGCAAGCGGTGTCATGATGGACGGCAAAAACACTCAGTTTTAGTTTCAGTTTCTCAAGACGACCCCTCCAAGCTGGGAAGGAATCCCATATACACTAACGTCACAGGTGTCATGTGTATGGTGATCATGGCACAAGCCTTAAGCCTGCACATAAACCCATGAGCTGGCCACGTCCTGAGACCGTACCTAAGCTATGTTTTACCTAACCTACATTAAGCTCTGTTACAATGGTGTGTCATCATCATCATCAGCTGCCCTGCCGCATGGCGTTGGCGATCATGGACTTCGATCTGTCTCTATTTCTTGATGCCTCAAGCATCTCTTCCACTCTTCTTGTCTTCAGCCACTCTGCAAGTCCATCTAGTATTTTCTCCCTGGGTCTACCTGGAGCTCTCTTTCCCTCCAGCTTTCCCGTTGTGACCAGGTGCTCCAAATCCCCCTTCCTCATAAAATGGCCTATAAATGTTGCCTGTTTTTTCCTAATCTTCCTTATGAGTGATCTACCTGTGTCTACCTCCATCAAGACTGTCTCGTTTGTTTTCTTTGTTGTCCGTGAAACTCTCAACATTCTTCTTAGAAACCACATTTCGGCTGCCTCAATCTTGTTCTGGCTTTGCTTGTTGACTGTCCATGCCTCACAACCGTATAGCAGTATTGGTTCTATATAACATTCAAGAACTCTCTTCCTGATGTAAATTGATAGGCATTTGTTAGTAAGAATGCTTATCATCTTCTTGAATGCCGTTTTGGCTTGGCCGATTCTGCTGGCTATTTCTGATGTGCATCTGCCGTCTGATGAAATGATCATTCCCAGGTATTCAAACTTATCAACCTGTCTCAAGGTCGTGCCGTTTGCTGTTATTTTGCATGAGGGGATTTCATGTTTTTACTGATCAATAGTGTGTAGGCAATCAAAAATGTACCTTTTCTCAAAATGTTTAAGTTTTACTTGTAAACAATAGCTGACTGCATACGACTAACCATAATGTACTGGAAAGCCCATCACATTAAATTAAATAGGTGCTTTTGAAAAGTGAATCTCCCTCCTCCCCCCTCTCCAACCACCACCTCGGTCATGCTCCATCTCTCTAACTCCCTCAGTGTCAGCTTTTTGCTGATAACTTCCACCGTTGGTGAATAACGTGTCGTTATTATTGTAATCCAAAACAAGTGTGATTGCCCGGTGTTCAAGCAAACAGGAACCAGAAAAACACGAAAGAAGAATAAGAACGCGTATTTAATACAAGACAAGACAGGCGCAAATTTTCGGCCAACTGGCTTTTGTCAAGCGTAATATTACAAAACAAACACCAGATACAAAAATTAGGAGAAAAAGACTGAAACTTCCCTGCTGCTTGGTCCAGTGGGAGAAAAGGAATAAACTGACTCATGTAAAGGAGGCAAACTCACACAAACACACACACACACACAACACACACACACACACACACACACACACACACACACACACACACACACACACACATACACTCACACACACACACACACACTCGCACACACACACACACACTCAAAACATACACACATACACACACACACACACACACACACACACACACACACACACACACACACACACACACACTAAAAAAAAACACACACATACACACACACACGGACACAGACGGATCTCCATGCTACACATCCCACATATGCAGACGTTTTGAAACAAAACCATACAAGCAAGCAGGACGACAAACAGGCTCGAAACCTCAAGGCACCAAACCCCAGCAGCAAAACTAAACAGCAAGCAACAAAAGTACCTGAAAAGAAAATAAAAAACAAGAAAGAATAACGTCATGACGTCACACAAGCTAAAGACGTCATTTTACATCCGAACCATACAACATCACGCTCTGAAGATAGGCCTATTCCAAAACAAGATAAAAAGCACCATGATCTTCCGTATGTTATCACTGTCCACGACTCTGTGTTGAGAGGTGTCAACTCGAGAAGACTGGGGCGATCTTACGGTTTCGAAGGAGACTCGTGCCCTGTGACCGCCCCTCATAACATTCAAAGCTCATTAGACATGGCCCTTTCCAAATGTGACGATACTGCAGACTGTATTGTTTTTCATTGTGGCGTGCATGATTTGAACAGCAAAGATCTCGCTGCAACAACTAAACATCTCGCTTCAGGCATAAAACAAATAGCACAAGAACATCCTAATTCAAAATTAGTGGTTAGTAAGGTTGCCCCTGTACGGCAGGCCCGAATGGAGGTTCAACGAAATCTGTTCAACGCTTTACTATCTGCTGAACTTGTTGATATGAAAAATATTTCTTTAGTATCACATGAGAACCTTCGTACCACACAACAATTTCTAAAAGATGACATTCACCCCACCACCAGAGGAAGCAGCATCATTGCAGGAAATCTTGGAAGACACATTCGAGACCTCTTTGGGAGACTCCAAGGAGAACAGCAAGATCAAGATCAGCACAGCTACACCCTTCCAGATTCTCCAGAGGACGGTACCACCTTTTCGACAACTACGTACCATGGTGGCCGTATAATATGTTTTGATATAACAGTATTACATATACAATTCTTGACGTTCATGTCACAGGACTTTTTCTGCGTCATCTCTGACATTTCTTCTGCTGAAAGTATACAATAACCAGGTTTTAGTCCGACTATCAAGACTCAGTCAGACTATACACTCTGTACATTTGAAGACGTGTATGCTATTATTTTGATTATTGGTTATTTGTTATTCATTGTAATCTAATATCTCCTCAATAAGTTATTTATACGTTGACTATATAATTTTCTTTTCATCGTTTTGCTACAATTTTGTTATCTTTACTTCGTAGTCTAAGTAATTGCGTAATTTTCTGTCTGTCCATCTCTCCTGTACACAGAAAATCAAAGTATTCATTATTATCGTCCATAAATAAAGTCAATAGAAAGTTGGAGATAAACCAGTATCAGTAATGCGACAGCAATCCCAAGTCAAGTTTTTGCAATGGAATTGTAGATCCCTTTCCACCAATTCGGCATACTTAGAGCATTTCCTGACATCAAATAGATGTGAAGTTTTGATTCTGCAGTCGATGAATGTTGTCGCAACCAAGCTTCCCAATTTCCCCAATTATTACTATCCTCCAGTCTATGAATGTGGGAATCACGGGAAGAAGGTATCCACCGCGATATATATACTCAAAGACTTACAATACTGCTTACTTACTTCCCCAGTTTTGAAATCAAGCGACGATTTGCACGCTTGTGCTGCCACTGTCCAATTAAGCAATTCTTTAAACATCAACGTTTTGTCAGTCTACCTGCCAACAGGTCCAAATGACCACAACACAGAATGGCTGCGCACGATCCAAGATCAGCAGTATGGTAAATGGCTAATAGGTGGAGACTTTAATTCCCACTCCCCATTTTGGGAAAAGAACTGTTCTACTGTTACAAGCAATCGTTTGGTAGAAAATATCGTTGATAGTTCGCTTTACCTTCTAAATGATGGTAGTGTCACTAGGATCCCTGATGTCTCCAAACACAGGGCGACAGCCATCGATTTGTCTCTGATATCACCAGAATTAGCACCATCCTGTACCTGGGAAACTCACAGAGACACTTTGGGAAGCGATCATCTACCTATCATCATAACCATAACTGACAAAAACATCAGGATGAAAGACAGCTCTCCTGATATTATTCCAAAATATAATTACAAGCGTGCAGACTGGTCCTTATTTCGAACTACTCTTGCTAATCAGGATTACAGACATTATGAAAGTGAAAATGTAGACATTATGTTTTCTAAATTCCAAGAGTCAATTCTAGCCGCTGCAGACATATCAATTCCGAAACTCAAAACTTCTAGATCGAATAATCGATTGGGTAATGTTTGGTGGACAGAGGCATACGAAGAAAGCAGTTCAATATAAAAGGGAGAAATTCAAAATCTACATCAAAAGCCGGAAACCTGAAGATCATGTGGAAATGAAAAAAGCTAACATCCAATGTAACAAAACCATCGCTGAAGCAAAGAAAGATTATTGGGCATCATTCTGCACAAAACAAATTTCAGATTTCAAAGATTTTCATAAAGTCTGGACGAAAATTAATCAAATGAAGAATGGAACCAACCTACAAAGGTGTCCGATAATAATAGAAACATGTAACACATTTCCTTCAGACATGGACAAAGCAGAAACTTTTGTGGAATTATTTGCTAAAAACAGTAAAGTTGAAGGTTTATCTTCAGACTGCAAACATCACAGAGAAATGGAAGATAACAACCCAATCTACACTGATCCAATACCTCAGAATGATCTCTGGTTTAATTCTCCAATCACCTTAGAAGAGCTAAAAAACACAATACTGTTTCTACACAACAAAACGAGTTCGGTAGGTGTTGATGCAGTTTCGACTGAAATGATTAAACATCTCCCTGAAAACTATCTTATTTTCCTACACAAAATTCTGCAGAAATGCTGGGTTAACGGAACTGTACCACAAATCTGGCAAAAGTCTATAGTTATACCGATATTAAAAGCAGGAAAATCGAAAACTGATAAAAACAGTTACAGACCCATTGCTTTGACGTCCCACACGAGCAAACTAATGCGAAGATTGATCTTAAACAGACTTTTACACTACTGTGATAAAAATAATGTTATTCCGGTAAACCAGGCGGGTTTTAGAAAAGGGAGATCTGCAGTTGAACACCTGGTTAAACTTACAACTCAGATCAAACAACAGTTTGCCCGCAGAAAAAGTGTTTTAGCTACTTTCTTTGATGTAAAAAAAGCTTACGATCAAGTTTGGCATAAACGTCTATTGTTCAAGCTAAAATCTGTTGGTTTATCTGGTAATATGTACAATTACATTAAATCTTTTTTAGCTAATAGAACAATACGGGCTAGAGTGGGAGCTAGTTATTCTACTTCACGATGCCTCGACATGGGGATTCCACAAGGTTCAGTGATAGCACCTATTTTGTTTAATATCCTTATACAGGATCTTCCTAAAGCTCTTTCAAATCGTGTTGTTTTAGTACAGTATGCTGATGATATATGCACTTGGATGAATATCACTTTAAAAAAGCCAACTCCACAGAGAACACGGAATTACATCAGGAAGTTGTATCAAATTGATCTTGATAACCTTGGAAACTATATGTTAGAAAATGGTCTGTCATTGTCGGCAGAAAAAACTAAATTGATGCTGTTTGATCCTGGTGGTAACTCAAATAACTTACCTACTTTCAAATTGCTTGGTGAAGTGTTAAATTACAAACAGGTCGTAAAATTTCTGGGAGTTTACATCACGTCGAAATTAAGCTGGAATATCCATTTTGATTATATTTTAACAAAAGCACGAAAAACCTTAAATTTTCTAAAGATAATAAGCAAATTACCCTGGGGAATGGATACAAATATACTGATTCATCTGGCAACAGCGCTGGTCAGGTCTAAATTATCCTACGCGCAAGAAATTTTTTTCAATGCACCTAAATATTTACTAAAAAAGATTCAGAACTTGGACTGCAAAAGTCTTAAAATTGCACTAGGTGTACCAACTCATGCTTCTACTCTGGTAACGTACAAAGCTGCTGGAATTCTACCTCTAAACAACCATCGTGAGCTAGCTACAGCAAAGTTTGCAATTAGAACTACTTCACAAGCGAATAATTTTGTGAGCAAAGAAATTAAAATCAGGTCTGATATTGACTTTCCAAAACGAGCAAAAAACATTTCATCACAAATTACAACCGCAACTTACATATCTGACCTGATCAAACAATCCAACATAACTATGGATGAA
>JAPXFY010000116.1:75000-80000 GCA_030674185.1 Monoplex corrugatus
TCAGACACAATGTCCCACACACTTCACTACAGTACAGATGGCGTGTAATTGGAACAGAATCCACACAGATGGCAGTAAAGGCCTACCATAGCAGTGTCCTTACCGTAAGCCTTAGTCATTGGCAAGGTCTTTGTGAGTCCACCTACACGTACATTACGGGTTCTGCTACATCATGTTGACTTTTCCGGCTACCACCTCCTGCTGGAATGAGGTTGTCTGTACTCTCTGTCTGTCTGTCTGTCTGTCTGTCTGTCTGTCTCTCTCTGTCTGTCTCTCTCGCTCTCCCTCCCTCCCTCCCTCCTCTCTCTCTCTCTTTCTTTCCTCCCTATGTGTGTGTGTGTGTGTGTGTGTGTGTGTGTGTGTGTGTGTGTGTGTGTGTGTGTCCATGCGTGTTGTATAAGAGAGAGAAAGAGACAGAGAGAGAGAGAGAAGGAGAAAGAAAGAGAGACAGAGACAGACAGAGAGGCAGACAGAAACATAGAGAGTGTATGTATGTGAAAGAGAAAGAGACACAGAGAGAGAGACAGAGAGAGAGAGAGAGAAGGAGAAAGAAAGAGAGACAGAGACAGACAGAGAGGCAGACAGAAACATAGAGAGTGTATGTATGTGAAAGAGAAAGAGACAGAGAAACAGAGACATAGAGATCAAGAGACAGACAGAAACAAAGAGAAAGAGTGTGTGTAAAAAGAGAGAGAGACAGACAGACAGAGACAGATAGACAGAGACAGTCAGACAGGCAGACAGAGAATGAGAGAGAGAGAGAGGGGTGAGAGAGAGAGAGAGGGAGAGAGAGAGAGGGAGAGAGAGAGAGAGAGAAGAGAGAGATGTATTCATTGCTTTCTGTACTTTATTTATTTTGTTGTAGTGGTTGTTGTATAATGGGTTGCAAGATGAAGAGGATGTTTCATCACAATCAATATTGATTGCTTCCTTTACACTGTATTATCATAGTTCATCTGTTTTCCTCAAAGTGGTCAGAGTTGTCTTGCCTGCCAGTTTTGTGTTTCCTCTGACGGCCTCCTGCTGTCTGGCTCTGCACAGATTGTCTTGCTAATGGCATAAGTTTGCTTTGTCTGTCATTTGCCTTTGTCAAGCACCCCAGACTCTTGGAATATGAGGATCTGTAGTCCTTCAATGACTACTTCTTCTTCTTCTTTTTGTTGTTGTTGTTCTTCTTCTTTTTGTTGTTGTTGTTGTTGTTCTTCTTCTTCTTCTTCTTCTTCTTTTTTTTGTTCTTCTTTTTCTTCTTTTTGTTGTTGTTGTTGTTGTTCTTGTTGTTCTTCTTCTTCTTTTTTTTCTTCTTTTTGTTGTTGTTGTTGTTCTTGTTCTTGTTGTTCTTCTTCTTTTTCTTATAATAATACCTAGGACTTATAAAGCGCACTAAGCCACTGGATCTAGGCGCTGGGGAATGGGAGATATAATAGGAAGTCAGTAAATACAAGACTACACAACAACTTACACATCATCAAATGACAATCAAATACATACATACATCATAATCACATAACATAATGATTTACATTCGCAATCTTCAAAATATGCATACCACGCAATTCAATCAAATATCAGATTCATTCCAATTAAACACTTTTCACTCAGTTACTCCATATAAACTATTATTCCACCCCTTCCCTACTACCCCCCACCCCACGCGCATACACAAAATCCAATTACACATATCAGCCAGCCGACAAGGTGATGTGGGGAAAAGTGATCAGATGTCGAAATACTGCTGGAAAAGGTGTGTTTTCAAGTTTGACTTGAAAGAAGAAATGGACGGAGAGTGGCGTAATTTCTTGGGAAGAGAGTTCCAAAACTGGGGACCGAAATGCGAAAGTGAGCGAAAGCCATGAGATTTGCGGTTATACTGTATCTGCCTGAGGAGTCTTGAATCAGAGGAAGAGCGGAGAGACCGAGATGGAGTATACAAGTGCAGAATATCAGAAATATACTCAGGAGCAGAACCAGAGATAGAATTGAAGCAGATGCAAGCAGTCTTGTACTTAATTCTCTGAGATATTGGTAACCAGTGCAGTTGGTGAAGCAAAGGAGTGCAAGGTTGTTGACGGGATGCCTTAAGAATAAGGCGTGCAGCTGAATTTTGAACTTTCTGCATAGGATAGAGAACAGTGTTCGGGCAGCCCATGAGGAGAGAGTTACAGTAGTCAAGTCTCGACAGAATACAGGAAGTGACAAGAATCTTGGTGGCATCTACACTGAGAAAGTTTCTGATAGATCCAATCCTTTTCAATTCAAAATAAGAAAGCTGGCAGACTTTGGAAACGTGATCTTTCATGGAGAGAGAAGAGTCAAGAATGAAACCTAAGTTCCTAGCTTTTGGACAGAAAGAGATGTCAGAAGAGCCAACAGTGATAGAAGTTGGAAGTGGAGGATTATAGTCTGAAGAACCAGAAAACAGAAGAGCTTCAGTCTTACTGTCATTAAGTTTTAACATGTTGTCAGTCATCCATGTCCATTCTTCTTTCTGTCATCTAATCTTCTTTCTTCTTCTTTCTTTTCTTCTTTCTTTCTTCTTCTTTCTTTCTTCTTTTCTTCTTTTCTTTCTTTTCTTTCTTTCTCTTTTCTTCTTCTTCTTCTTCTTCTTCTTCTTCTTCTTCTTCTTCTTCTTCTTCTTCTTCTTCTTCTTCTTCTTCTTCTTCTTCTTCTTCTTCTTCTTTCTTCTTCTCTTCTCTTCTTCTTCTTCTTCTTCTTCTTCTTCTTCTTCTTCTTCTTCTTCTTCTTCTTCTTCTTCTTCTTCTTCTTCTTCTTCTTCTTCTTCTTCTTCTTCTTCTTCTTCTTCTTCTTCTTCTTCTTCTTCTTCTTCTTCTTCTTCTTCTTCTTCTTCTTCTTCTTCTTCTTCTTCTTCTTCTTCTTCTTCTTCTTCTTCTTCTTCTTCTTCTTCTTCTTCTTCTTCTTCTTCTTCTTCTTCTTCTTCTTCTTCTTCTTCTTCTTCTTCTTCTTCTTCTTCTTCTTCTTCTTCTTCTTCTTCTTCTTTCTTCTTCTTCTTCTTCTTCTTCTTCTTTTCTTCTTCTTCTTCTTCTTCTTCTTCTTCTTCTTCTTCTTCTTCTTCTTCTTCTTCTCCTTCTTCTTCTCCTTCTTCTTCTTCTTCTTCTTCTTCTTCTTCTCTTCTTCTTCTCCTTCTTCTTCTTCTTCTTCTTCTTCTTCTTCTTCTTTTTTCTTCTTCTTCTTCTTTTCTTCTTCTTCTTCTTCTTCTTCTTTCTTCTTCTTCTTCTTCTTCTTCTTCTTCTTCTTCTTCTTCTTCTTCTTCTTCTTCTTCTTCTTCTTCTTCTTCTTCTTCTTCTTCTTCTTCTCTTCTTTCGCATTCTTCTTCTTCTTCTTCTTCTTCTTCTTCTTCTTCTTCTTCTTCTTCTTCTTCGCATTCTTCTTCTTCTTCTTCGCATTCTTCTTCTTCTTCTTCTTCGCATTCTTCTTCTTCTTCTTCGCATTCTTCTTCTTCTTCTTCTTCGCATTCTTCTTCTTCTTCGCATTCTTCTTCTTCTTCTTCTTCGCATTCTTCTTCTTCTTCGCATTCTTCTTCTTCTTCTTCTTCTTCTTCTTCTTCTTCTTCTTCTACTTCTTCTTCTTCTTCTTCTTCTTTTTCCTGTTCTTCCTGTTCATCTTAGTCTTCTTGTTCTTGTTCTTTTCCTTCTTGTTATCATTACTTGTATTACCAAAGCAAAACTGTTTTATATTGTAGTAACTTTCATCTCTCTTCCTGTGATACTTCATAAAGTTCCATGAAGACCGCTATGAATGTTCACAACTCGACCAAAAGCATTTCCCAACACACTAATATGAAACATTATTGCCAAACTATCCAGTTACAGTATAGGACTGAAAATGCCTAACAACCCATACTGAATAATATATATATTTATTTCTCATACAAACAAACAAACAAACAAACAAAAAGAAAACAACAGCATCAACAGCATCATCAGCACTACCATCAAAACCAATAAAGGGCTGGAACCATTTGGAAAAGGAAGCAGTCACTGCACTATGAGGAGACCACTTCTGTACATGAATTAACTCCTTCACCGCCAAGTTTCCCCAGAAACGGCACTCCTCAGTGCCAAGTATATTTTGGGCAGCCAATTTTGCAGCGCAGTATGCATTTTTAAAAGCTTATATCTCAAAGACTATTAAAGATTTTTATTTACTTTTTTTTAGGTGTGTAAAGGGCAGATGTTGTATTTATATATGAATGCTTGTTTATGTTTATGTGCTCGACTGATTATTCCGCAGATAATTTTATTATAAAGAGAAACAAAACGTTTTTTTCATACGGTTTATTAGTTGTACTACTGACCTTATTTCGTGAGTTGTGCGCCAGATATCATTATAATAAATGAGGAAAAGCAATGGAAAATCTACACACAGAGTCAGCTGTTTGCATATTCTACTCGGAGTAGTAGACAATGCGTGTCGATTTGCAGCTATTTTGGAGAAAACGCTTCAGGGAAAACGTGACCTAATTTCCGACAGTTAACAAAGCCACACTTCGGCCTTACTGCTGAAAAACTAGGTCGCTGGGTAAAGTTTGAAAACAGCACAGTCGCCTGCATTCACCAGTGAAGCTGACAGAAGCTTTGTACCCGCGTGAAAAGTTATCGTTTGGCATGACCCCTCCAAGTCGCACAAATGCGACCATGGCGGTCGTACGGGAAGTCGCTTGATTGTGACCATGGCGGGAAAAGAGTTAAACTCTGACTTGCTAACACACTAAGCGCTGCACCCTGATGCTTCGCCATTCATATTAACCTTTGACTCCAGCACCAAGTCCACCAGCATCCTGTATTGCCAACCATGCTAACAAAGCAAACACTAAACCCTTTGACTCCCTCACCCTTTCCGTCAACTTCCTGCAGGAAGCTGGTGGAAAAGGTGAGAGAGTCAAAGGGTTAATTTTTAGCGGTGCAGGAAGTTGTGGAAAAGGTGAGGGAGTCAAAGGGTTAAGTTTTTGCACTTGGTAGATAGGGTGCAGGTGTCAAAGTGTG
>JAPXFY010000116.1:87500-92497 GCA_030674185.1 Monoplex corrugatus
TCTCTATTTTCAGTATCAGCAAAGACCAACCAGGAAGCCCTCTCTGGACGCAAACAAGTATATAACACCCACCAACATTATTCGACTGAAAGGTTCCTGCTGTTCTAATGGCCAGCTATGGTGATTTCACGCCTACCTAAATGCCAAAGCTGAATGGAAGCACATGTATATCTTCCTTGCAGATCTTAGCCAAAACCAAACGGTAAAAGCAGACTGTGATATCACGGACGGTGACTTTTTGCAGGGTGACCTGAAGGCGTGGAGACGTCTATGTAGCGATCAGACTGATGAGGATTTATGTTGTAAGTCTGAGGGGTTAGGGTAAGGTTAGATGGCTACGTGGGCCGTAAACACCATTACTGTTTTTCTGGTTTAATCTGTCTGTCTGTCTGTCTGCCTGTCTGCCTGTTTGTCTGTCTCTGCCTCTATCTCTCTGTCTATCTGTCTGTCTGTCTGTCTGTCTGTCTTCTCTCTGCCTCTGTCTCTCTGTCTCTGTCTGTCTGTCTCTCTTTCTCTGTGCCTCTATCTCTCCGTCTCTGTTTGTCTGTCTGTCTGTCTGTCTCTCTCTCTCTCTCTGTGCCTCTATCTCTCTGTCTCTATCTGTCTGTCTGTCTGTCTGTCTGTCTGTCTCTGCCTCTGTCTCTCTGTCTGTCTGTCTTCTCTCTCTCTCTCCTTTCTCTCTCTCTCTCTCTCTCCCTTTCTCTCTCTCTCTCTCTCTCTCCCTTTCTCTCTCTCTCTCTCTCTCCCTTTCTCTCTCTCTCTCTCTCTCTCTCTCCCTTTCTCTCTCTCTCTCCTCTCTCTCTCTCTCTCTCTCTCTCTCTCTCTCTTTTTACATTTTTCGTCGCTTTTGTTTTGTCTTTCCCTCCCCTTCTCTTCTGTCTGTTTGTATGTCTGTGTATCTCTCTGTCTCTGTCTTTCTCTCTCTGTCTCTCTTTCATTTTTTCTCTTTCTCTCCCTCCCTCCTACTCTTGCTCACTTTCACTGTTACTGTATGTCTCTGTCTCTCTCTTGTCTCTGTCTCTCTCTCTGCCTCTATCTCTCTGTCTCTGTCTGTCTATCTGTCTGTCTGTCTGTCTCTGCCTTCATCTCTTTGTCTCTGTCTGTCTGTCTGTCTCTCTGTCTGTATGTATGTATGTCTGTTTGTCTGTCTGCTCTCCCTTTCTCTCTCTCTATCTCTCTCTCCTCTCTCTTTTTCTCATATTTTTCGTCGCTTTTGTTTCGTTTTTCCTTCCCCTTCTCTCCTGTCTGTTTGTATGTCTGTGTATCTCTCTATCTCCCTCTCTGTCTCTCTCTCTCTCATTTTCTCTCTTTCTCTCCCTTCCTCCCACTCTTGCTCACTCTCACTGTTACTGTGTCTCTATCTCTCTGTCTCTCTCTGTCTCTCTTTGTCTGTCTGTCGTTTGTCTGTCTGTCTGTCTCTCTCTGCCTCTATCTCTCTGTCTGTCTGCCTGTCTCTCTGTCTGTCTGTGCCTCTATCTCTCTTCCTCTCTCTGTCTCTCTCCTTTTTCTCTCCTCCTCTCTCTTTCTCTCTCTCTCTCCATTTTTGGTCGTTTTTTTGTTTCTTTTCTCCTGTCCCCTTTCTCTTCTGTCTGTTTGTATGTTTTTTCTATTTCTGTCTTCCTCTCTGTCTCTCTGTCTTCCTCTCGGGTCTCTCTCTAATTTTCTCTCTTTCTCTCCCTCCCTCCCACTCCTGCTCACTCCCACTCTTACTGTATGTCTGTCTCTCTTTGTTCTCTGTCTCTCTTTGTCTCTCTGTCTCTCTTTTCTCTCTGTCTCTCTTTGTCTCTCTGTCTCTCTGTCTGTTTTCTGTCTGTTGTCTTTTTCGTTATTGTTGCTTGATCATTAACAGAGTATATTTTTGAAATACATCTAAACCAAATATCTGAAGGGTACAAAACAAACCATAATATACCGATCAATCTTACAAAAACCAAATCAATGGCAATAATATCATCATCATCATCAGGTGCCCTGTCGCATGGCGTTGGCGACCAAGGACTTCCAACCATCTCTATCTCTCGTTGCCCCCAGCATCTCCCCCACCCTCCTCATCCCCAGCCACTCTGCAAGTCCGTCCAGCATTCCTCCCTGGTCTACCTGGTGCTCCTCTTTCCCTCCAGCTTTCCCGTTGTGACCAGGTGCTCCAAAACATCAGCTTTCAAACCGACAACATTGTCTACGTGATCAGCTGCTCTTAAATGTGTTCAACTGTAAACAGGTAAAACAGAACGCACCCTTGACACACGTTTTAAGACACTTGGCTGACATCCGACATCAGAGAGATAAAACTATCTCAGATCAATTTCAACCAGTCAGACCACTCAGTCAACAACACCCGCGTGAAAGGTCTGTGGTTTTCTATAACAGTAACAGCATTATAGACAGGAAAGACAGAGAATCCCATCTCATAGATAAAATTGAAACGCGCAAGCCACATGGTCTCAATGACAAAACAATTTTCCTCTACAGAATGCAAAATAATGATCATTTCATGTGCTTGCATTTGCGTCTGTTGCTATTTATTCACAAGGACATGATTCTTTTACGCAATGGTTTTCCCCCAGACGACAATTCGTGACCCGGAATGACTCTAGTGCGCATGTGCATGGAGTGGGTCACGTACAGAGAGAAACCAGAAGGTCAGTGAGTTGTAGTCAAGCCCGAAATCAAGATTCTCCCAGTGGGTGGCTGAGATCTTGTGGGTCACTTAGCTTGACTGGTTGAGCTCCCGAAAGTCTGTGTGCTCTTCCACACAGTTGAGAATCCATTGCTTCAGTTTTAACACCGCAAAAGACTTGGCCTAAATCTTACAGAGGTCAACGCACCGTGAGATCAGTTCATGGAGGGTGGCCAAAGTCTAGAGAAATGCCACAAGAACATCACAGTTCAGTGGCTCTTTTTGTCTGTGGACTTAATCTGTTGTCTGATGGTCTAAGCACAAGATACTGGGGACAAGGATTAATGACAGAAAAAAACAACAGTATACAAAACAAGTTCTAGACAAAGTACTCATCTCACTCATTAAACAAAAAAGTGGTGGTATTAGGTAATTTTTAGTCTCTGCGGGTTTGAACTTGAAAACTCTACCTTTCAAACGAAAGCTTCCACGTCGCCGCAACAGTCCCACACTTTCGTAAATCTCCATGGTGGTAGACAACAACAGACAGACAGACAGAGAGGAGAAAGAGAGGGGTGGTGGTGGACAGGCAGACAGACAGACAGACAGACAGAAGAACGAGGGAGGGAGATAGACAGATAGGGAGACAGACAGACAGAAGAGAGAAGAAGGAGTAAATTCATCCACATCGCGCTTACTCAATCCGTTATGAACATGAAAGCACAGTCAGGACGTCTTTCAGAACTGTGCACCTGATGACTCCAGTGGTCTTGGGGGAAAAAAAGACAGAAAAAAAAAGATAATACTTTTGTACAAAACTAACAACAAGTACATATCTCCTCCTTCACCAAACATCCCCGCCCACGTGAAGTCGTTTGAATTTCATAAATAGTGCTGATTCCTTTTCTTTCATCTTCTTCCGCGTCGGGATTGGTTATGCGTACGTAGATAGATAGACAGATAGATAGACAGACAGACAACAGACAAACAGATAGCTAGCTAGCTAGCTAGATAAATAGATAGATAGATGGATTGATAGACAGACATGCATACAAGCTATCTAACTAGCTAGCTAGTTAGTTACCTAGATGGATAGTTAATAGAAAGATGAAAGAAAGAAAGATAGTTAGATAGAAGAAAATAGACAGACAGACAGATAGATGGATAGATAGATTGATAGATAGATAGATAGATAGATAGACAGACAGACAGATGGATAGATAGATGATAGATAGAGAGTGATAGATATATAGATATATAGATAGATAAAGAATATAGAAAATAGAAGATGGATGTAGATAGATTATAGAAGAAGACAGACGATAGACAATAGATAATAGAAGATAGATTAGATAGATAGATAGATAATAAGCAACTTTTTTAGGCATTTTTTGGGAAAAAGAAACTGGAGCACATGGCACAAAAAGGGAAAGTGGAGGGAAAGAGAAAAACCCCGGGAGACCCAGGGAAAAAATTGGAAGGATTCGGTGGCTGAAGACAGAGAGGTGGAAGATTGCTTGTACAACAAGGGATCGATACATAGGGGGGCCATGTCGCCAACGCCCCAAAACAGGGCACACATGAAATAATGTAATAAAGAGATGATGTGATGATGAGGAAAAAGATGGAAGGCAGTAGGGGGAGGGCTTTTTTTTATTTTTTTATGTTGCGCTTGATTTAAAATGAACCCTCATTTTATCTCATCTCTCTTGCCTTGCCCTGCGTTGGCGACATAAAACCCCCCCCCTTGCATCTTACCTATTGCCGCGCACATCTTCCCCTCTTACTGTCCCCTCCATCTGCAAGTCCGTCCCTATTTTTACCCTGGCTCTACCTGGGGTGTTTTTTTTCCCTCCCCTTTCCTGTTTTGACCCGGTGCTAATTTCCCCCCCCCCTATAAATGGGTTTTCCCTTTTCCTAATCTTCTTAGAAGGACTTCTTTTGTCTGCCTCCATCAAAAACGTCATTTTTAAATCCCAAAAAAGAAAACTGCAGAGTGCTTAGGATCAAACCCTCTTTTATCGGCCCGTGCTGTATCCACGTGAGCTAAACCGAAAAAGGCAACATGTCCCCAGCTCGGGTTCGAACCCCCCGCTCTCGCGATATCGCAAGACGCTTTTAACACCGAGGGGAAAGCGATTTTCAAAGGGGGAAGTAAAAAAACGAGCATTAAAACTTAGTTTCGGGTTTACAGAGGCAATGGGTGTGTTCCCTTACCTGGAATTATGCAACTAAAAAAACCCTTTTACTCCCGATCCTATCCACCAAGCAAAACTTAACTTTCGACTCCCAGCACCCTATACAAACTGCAAAAAAAGAACCCTTTGACTCCCATTTCCACCAAATGCAAAAAAATTAAACCTTTGGGGGGGCCCCGCCT
>JAPXFY010001159.1:0-2500 GCA_030674185.1 Monoplex corrugatus
TGAACATACATGAAGAAACATGAAAACGCTCCCTCTTCCTGCATTTCTCTATTTTTCTGTTCTCTCTCTCTCTCTCTCTCTCTCTCTCTCTCTCTCTCTCTCTCTCACACATAGCACATATTCTGATATATACAAACACACACACAGACACACACATTCACACACACACACACACACACACACACACACACACACACACACACACACACACACACACACACACACATGCTGATACATCAAATCCTCCAATTCCTAAGTCCCTACATGAAATACGGAAATTTGATCAGCATGTCAATACGATGCTTTACAGAAATGAACAATCACACTCCACTTCTTACCCCGAAGGGCAAATGCTCTGAGATGTATTTCTGTGAACTGAGAACTTCGACAAAATCAATTTTTTGTCAGAAAAGAAAAGTTGGTTGTTCATCTAGTAAAGAAAACAGTGTCAAAGATCAGTCAATCAACAAGAGTTTCCGTCCAGAATAAATGAGTTGCTCTACGCGGTGTAAAAGGTGAATTGTGTGTGTGCGCTCGCGCGCGCACGCGCGCGCGTGTGTGTGTGTCTGTGTATGTGCGTTTGTGCGTGTGGGCATGTGCATGTGCGTGTGCGTGTGCGTTTGTGCGTGTGTGTGCGTGTGCGTGTGCGTGTGTGTGTTAGTGTTAGTGTGTGTGTGTGTGTGTGTGTGACACAGAGAAAGACACACAGACACAGACACAGACAGATAGAGAGACATATATATATATATATATATATATATATATATATATATATATATAGAGAGAGAGAGAGAGAGAGAGAGAGAGAGAGAGAGAGAGAGAGAGAGAGAGAAGTGTGATGTGCTTTGCTGTGTGGTGGCTTGTGTGTGTGTGTGTTCGTTCTTTGATTTAACGTCTTTTCACTATAAGTGATATTAGACGGGGGAGGGGCGAAAAAAAAGAATAAATAAGATAAAATGTAGAACGATAATCGGGCGGGTTCGATTAGGGTAGAGGGGAGATAGAGTAAAAAGACATAAATAGGTGGGAGAACAGGAAAATGGAACGAAAACTTAACTCTAACAATTAACTTCAAAAATATGAAGGGAAATTCTAATACTAATACACAAACCGCATAAAGTTAAAGTAATGCGTTAACAGGACTGTGAACTAATGATTCTGAATTTTTAACTAATAAAGATTGATCTGATGTAACTTTTTGGAAATGAGTTTCAGAATACTTTTCTTGAGTAAACATTTTTGGTAAAAAGGAACGTAGCATTTTGCAGTAGAATAAGCAGTGAAACAGTGTGAACTGTTCGCCGCAAATACACCTGACATTTTTACAATATTTTGTTTTCAACGCGTTTAGCTGAATACGAAAACGAACAGCAACAATCGATCTCAAATGATACATGGAAGAATACTGCATTTTTTTACATACGTTTTGAACGGTAAGTTTTATCATTTGTTGTGACACAACTGTTCATTTGTTCATTTAAATGTTCATAAAATCGAGACCAATAGGTTGATTCGAGCAAGTTGCAAGCTTCTTTTACGGAAGTACGAACATGTAATTCTATAGAATTATCAGAATTCTGCGCGCCTTGCTAAGCTGCTTTGTCAGCTACTTCGTTGCCGTGAAGACCAACGTGAGAAGGCACCCAGCATAAACTGAGATCTGTACCTTTAACCCTTAAACGATGTATAAGATGATTTGCCTCAGTAATTAAATCAGGTCTTGCGTCGGTATCAAAAAACCGTAATGCATATAATACATATTTTGAGTCAACAAAGAGAACTACTTTGAAAGGCACGGGTTTATGATTTACTAGATAATGTAATGCTTGTATAATAGCGACTAATTCCGCTGTAAAGATACATATGTTTGCCCCTACGAAAAATGACTTTTTTGCTTTAAATTTTGGAACATAAAATGCTGCTCCAGCACAATTATTTTCTAAGACTGATCCATCGGTAAAAATATGAAGGTGGGTACGGTATTTTTCATCAATGTGTTCTCTTGCTGTGGACATCGAAATGTTGACGTTTTCAGATTTCTTAGCGTCTGTATAATCAATATCAAAAGAGGCTTTTAGCATTTCCCATGTAGGGATAGGCGATGTAAATGGTTTCTCAGCTATTTCATCCGTATTTATGTTAGATTGTTTGACCAAGTCAGATATGTAAGTTGCAACAGTCATTTGTGATGAAATGCTTTTTGCTCGCTTTGGAAAGTCAACATCAGATCTGATTTTAATTTCCTTACTCACAAAATTGTCCATTTGTGAAGTAGTTCTAACTGCAAATTTTGCTGTCGCTAGCTCACGATAGTTGTTCAGAGGCAGAATTCCAGCAACTGTGTACGTTTCCAGATTAGAAGCATGAGTAGGGACACCTAGAGCAATTTTAATACTTTTGCAATCTAAGCTTTGTATCTTCTTTAATAGATATTGTGGTGCACTGAATAACACTTCTTGTGCATAGGATAATTTAGATCGTACAAGTTCTGTTGACAGAT
>JAPXFY010001159.1:7500-30000 GCA_030674185.1 Monoplex corrugatus
GTTTCTAATACCAGCTCTTAAAATAGAGAAATCTTTCCATATAGGACCCAACAAATCAATATTTACAGCTGAACTCTTTGCAATACTGATGGCTTTAAATTACTTAATAAATTATCCTCGAAATATATCATAAATCCTTTTCTGCGTTGATTCTAAATCAGTGCTTCATGCTCTTGAATTGATGAAATTAGACACTAGATCTGAAATGGTAATAGAAATTAGCCATTTAATTCATTACTTATCCCTAAGAGGAACTGATCTTACTTTTTGTTGGATACCATCTCATTGTTCGTTTCATCATAACGATGTGGTTGACAGGGCTGCCAAACGAGGAGCTAAGGGTTCACCAGAATCAAACAACATAAAGCTTTCTCCCTCTTTAAATGAATCTTGTAATTTAGTAAACGCCTATGTTTGGAAACTGTTTCAAGATAATCAGAAAAAGTACAATACTAATAGCATGGATTTTAAAATCAGCAAAATCAGTAAACAGTCTACTACAAACAGATCTATACAGTCCCTTATGTATAGGTGGAAACTCGATGCATTCAAAACAAAGTACACCAGAAATATTGCCTGTCTTTGTGGACAGAAAATAACGACCAGTCATTTACTTTCTTGCATTAGTATAAAGCGATACATTCCGATACTTTCTACTCACACAATTTCCGACTTATTTGAATCATCATTATTGACATATGAATTTTTCGTCAGCCTATCTAAAAGTCCAATAGTTCAATATTTATAATTCGTTAATCTTCCTGTTCATAGTTACAGTTAGCTAATTTATTGTAATATTTGTTGTAGTATGCTACTTCATTTGTCATGTTTATGCTTTCCTCCGACATTTGCATTGTCCTTGCTTCTTACTTGTTTTTCACATGGTTTCAGCCCGAATATGTTGGTTTTTTTTTTTAATGCTCGAGTGGGCTAAAAGTAATATGAATTTAAACTTGAACTTTAAAAAAAAAAAAAGTTTTTATTTCATTTTTATTATTTTTTATATATATATTTTTATTTTTTATTTATTTTTTTAAATTTTATTTTATTTAATTAATTAATTAATTTATTTATTTATTTTTAAACCAAGATTGACTACACGTAAACACCTGCATTTACCCTTCCTATTTCTACTCCCCTTCCCAACATCGCTTCGGTTGTTTTTTTTTGGTTTGTTTTTTTGTTCATTTATTTATCTATTTTGTTTCATCTTTTATTTATCATTTATTTATCATTATTATCATTGTTATCAATTATTGTGGGTTATTTTTGGTTTTTTGTTGTTGTTGTTGTTGGTTGTTGTTTTTGTTTTTGTTTTTTGTGTGTGTCTAAAATCACTTAAGTGAATAGACATTAAACCAATGACCACCACACTCTCTCTCTGTCTTTCTGTCTCTTGTGCTTGCGCACATGCGCACTGATATATTAAATCTTTCTATCGATGTGTCCTTACGTAAAATCAGACGGAAGTTTGATCTACATGTCAGTACGATGCTTAACCCCGAGGGCAAATGCTATGAGATCTATTTCTGTTAACTCTTTTCACCGCCAAGTTTTCCCAGAAACGGCACTCCTCCGTGCCAAGTATATTTTGGGCAGCCAATTTTGCAGCGCAGTATGCATTTTTAAAAGCTTATGTCTCAAAGACTATTGAAGATTTTCACTTACTTTTTTTTGCTGTGTAAAGGGCAGATGTTGTATTTATATATGAATGCTTGCTTTTGTTTATGCACTTGATTGAGTATTTCGCAGATAATCTTATTGTAAAGAAAAACATTTTTTTCATACGGTTTATTAGTTGTACTATTGACTTTATTTCGTGAGTTGTGCGCCAGATATCATCATAATAAATGAGGAAAAGCAATGGAAAATCTACACACAAAGTCAGCTGTCTGCTTATTCTACTCGGAGTGGTAGACAATGCGTGTCGATTTGCAGCCATCTTGGAGAAAACGTGACGTAAATTCCGACAGTTAACAAAGCCACACTTTGGCCTTACTGCTGAAAAACTAGGTCGCTGGGTGAAGTTTTTATAATAGCACAGTCGCCTACATTCACCAGTGGAGTTGACAGAAGCTTTGTACCCGTGTAAAAAAATATCGTTTAGTATGAGCCCTCCAAGACGCACAAATGCGACTATGGCGGTCGTACGGGATGTCGCTTGATTGCGACCATGGCGGGAAAAGAGTTAAATGAGAACTTCCAGAAAATCGATTTTTTGTCAGAAAAGAAAGGTTGGCTGCTCCTCCAGTGATTAAAACAGTGTTAAAGATCAGCCATGCAGGAGCACTTTGCATCTAGAATTAATGACTTGCTCTACGTGGTGTACAGCGTGAAATGAGTGTGTGTGACTCAGTGAATGTTTGTGTGTGTGTGTGTGTGTGTGTGTGTGTGTGTGTGTGTGTGTGTGTGTGTGTGTGTGTGTGACTGTGTGTTTTAGTGTGTGTGCGAGCATGTGTGAGTGTGTATGTGTGTGTGTGTGTGTGTGTGTATGTGTATGTGAATGGGTGGATGTTCAGGTGTGGTGGGGGGGGGGTGTTCATACGTGGGTCGCGCGTACGTGCACACATGCTGTGATATATGTGGGTACATTACATGTCTTTTTGTTGTTGTTGTTGTTATTGTTGTTGTTCTTGTTGTGTGTGTGTGTGTGTGTGTGTGTGTGTGTGTGTGTGTGTGTGTGTGTGTGTGTGTGCGCGTGCGTGCATTGGTGTGTGTTTGTCTATCTGCCTCTGTGTGTGTGTAAGTGTGTAAGTGTGTGTGTGTGTGTGTGTGTGTGTGTGTGTGTGTGTGTGTGTGTGTGTGTGTCTGTCTGTCTGACATGCGCACACACAAACCCACACACGCATGCACATGAACATGCATGCATACACTCATGCACACAACACATGTGTACCGATGCATGTCAGCCTAGATATACAGACATGAACACATACACACAACTTATGCCACCCCATAACCACATTCACACACATACACACAGGCACATACACAAGGAAACGTCAAGACACAAGCAAACAAACACACACACACATACACACACACACACACACACACAAACAGACAAACACACATTCACACACACACATTCTCTCTCTGTCGTTCACACTTATATGTGCGCTGATACATTGCATCTCTTTATTCATGTGCCCTTACATGAAATCAAACGGAAGTTTGATCAACATAATTATCAATACTTTGCTTAAACTGAAATGAACAATCTCACTCTCCTCCTTAACCCCAAGGGTAAATGCTATGTGATCTATTTCTGTGAAGTGAGAACTTCCAGCAAATCGATTTCGTGTGAGAAAAGAACAGTTGGCTGTTCATCCAGTAATGAAAACAGTGTCAAAGATCCGCCAAGCCAGAGCACTTTGTATCTAGATTTAATGACTTGCACTACGTGGCGTGTGTGTGTGTGACAGTGAATGTTTGTGTGTGTGTGTGTGTGTGTGTGTGTGTGTGTGTGTGTGTGTGTGTGTGTGTGTGTGTGTGTGTGTGTGTGTGTTGTGTGTTGATCTGTAGTGTATGTGAGAGAGAGAGAGAGAGAGAGAGAGAGAGAGAGAGAGGAGAGTGAGAGAGAGAAAGAACAAGAGCAAGAGAAAGAGACAGAGAGAGTGTGTGTGTGTCTGCGGGGGGGTGTTTGTCTTTCTGTCTGTCTGTCTGTCTGTCTGTCTCTTTCTCTATGTCCCTCTGGTGCTCGCAGGCATGCCCGCTGATACATACAATCTTTACATTCATGAGCTCTTACATGGAATCAGACGGAAATTTGATCAACATATCAATACGATGCTTAACTGAAATGAACAATCTCACTTTCCTTCTCAACCCCAAGGGCAAATGCTATGAGATCTATTTCTGTGAAGTGAGAACTTCCAGAAAATCGATATTTTATCAGAGAAGAAAGGTTGGCTGTTCCTCCAGTAATGAAAACAGTGTCAAAGATCAGCCATGCAGGAGCACTTTGCATCTAGAATTAATGACTTGCACAACGTGGTGTACAGCGTAAAATAAGTGTGAGTGAGTCAGTGAATATGTGGGTTTTTGTGTGTGTGTGTGTGTGTGTGTGTGTGTGTGTGTGTGTGTGTGTGTGTGTGTGGTGTGTGTGTGTGTGTGCTGATCTGTCACGTATGTGTGTGTGTGTGTGTGTGTGTGTGTGTGTGTGAGAGAGAGAGAGAGAGAGAGAGAGAGAGAGAGAGAGAAAGAAAGAGAGAGAAAATGAGAGATAGAGAGAGAACGAGACTGAGCGAGAGAGAAAATGAGAGAGAGAGATAGAGAGCGAGAGAGAGAGAGGGAGTGAGTGAAAGAGAGAGAGTGTGTATGTGTTGGTTTGTGTTTCTATCTCTCTCTCTCTCTCTCTCTCTCTCTCTCTCTCTCTCTCTCTCTCTCTCTCTCTTTGTGTGCGTGTGTTCGTGTGTGCGTGTGTGTGTGCGTGTGTGCGTGTGTGTGTGTGTGTGTGTGTGTTTTGTGAGGGTACAAAAGGACTGATCTATTTCGATCATGCTTTTATAGAAAACAAATGATGATCAAGGTATATAACTAGGTATTCTAAACAAAGAAAGAAAGAAACGCACCAACAAACAATCAAACAAGCAAACAACAACAACAATGACGACAACAACAACAACAACAATATCGTGTATTTGTGATAAATATTACAGAGTGTGGAGATGGCTGTGTAGGTTTTGTGAATGATGCCCTAAGTGCTCTGGCCGAAAATACATTTTCTGTTCTCCTTCTATTGGGCATATCCAGCGCTGTCAACCAATCTTTTCCTATTTCTAGGATTGAAACTGTCTTCCGCATTCATTCAGATGCTATTCAGTGGTTTCAAACTTACTCGAGTGATCGCTGTACTTCTTTTCAAACTTCTCTGCCTTTTGGGGCACGCCACGACTCAATATTTTATCCTATACTGTTCATTTTGTATACCACACCTCTTTTCTGGCATTGTCAAGGAACACGATGTGCCACTGACATCAAAACATGGATGACACAGGACATTTTTGGAACTGAATGAGGACAAACTGAAGCATTGATTTTCTCTGGTTCTGTTACTCTGTGTCATTCATAACCTGATACTAGAGCTTTTGGCTCAAAAGACATATATTTCTGTAATACCGCATGAAATCTTGGCGTTTCCTTAGATTCCTTCCTTATTACGAATCACCAGAGTTGTGGAATTCTGTCAGATCTGCCACTAAGAGCTTAAAAGGATAAGCTCACAAAGTTTGTTTCTGAAGGTGCCACCATAACACTTGCCATTTCCAGTATTTTTTTCTAGTTATTTTACTGTAACTCTTTTCTCCCTGGTGTGTCTTTACTCCACGTTTGGTCTATTGACGAATACCCACAACTCTGCTGCTCGCTTTATTTTCTGCTGCTCGCTTTATTTTCAAGGCTCAAAGTCGTTAGTGTGTGGCAGATGTATATATATACATACTACATGCATACATACATACATACATACATACATACATACATACATACGTACATACATACTTACATACGTACGTACATACATACATACATACATGCATACATATATACATACGTACATACATACTTACATACTTACATACATACATACATACATACATACATACATACATGCATCATATATACATATGGGGAAACATATGAACAGCCACATATTCAGGAATATGCTATAGGTTATTGTTGACTTGGGTAGTACTATAGAAAAGCTTATCTCATTTCAAAGGAAAGCATCTTTCTTCATAAGTTTACGTGGAGTTCGTCTGTAAGTGAACTTACCATTCTTAGACTTTTGTGGGTTATCTAAATGACCCATAAAATTTCCGGAAAAACAAAAACAAGCTCGACGTAGAAATTCTGATGAATGTCAGTTTCACTTGTGTATGATCATGGTATTCTCCTTTCTAGACTTCATCATACTTTTGGCATCTCTGACATTGCTCTGTCTTGGTTCACTTCATACCTATCAAACAGAAAACAAACCGTTCTCATCAATGGCACTTACTCTCAACCTGCATACCTGACCTGTGGTGTTCCACAAGGATCTGTCCTTGGCCCTGTTCTTTTCACTCTTTACACCTCCCCCCTGTCCACCATCATCAACTCCCACTCTATAAAACACCACTTCTATGCTGATGACACCCAACTTCAAGACAGTGACTCACCTGATAATATACAGCGCCTGTTGACTCGCACCACTGAGTGTTACTCAGATATTAAGAACTGGATGACGTTCAACAAACTTCAGCTTAATGACGACAAGACAGAAGCTATCCTCATTGGCACCCGTCAGAAACTTTCTCAGCTGCCTCCTCTTTCTCTCCCATTATCTAACACATCAGTCCCAATTTCTGATTCAGCTAAAAACCTTGGTGTCTGCATTGACTCTACCCTCTCCATGAACAACTTTGTTTCTCAAACTGCCAGATCTTGCTACTATCATCTCCATCGTATAAGGCTGATCAGGAAGTATCTCTCTGTCGAAACAACTGCAAAACTCGTTCTCTCCTTCATAATGTCTCGCATTGACTATTGCAATTCACTCCTGTCTGGTCTTCCTGCCTCCACCATTCACATCCTACAGCGCATTCAAAACAATGCTGTACGCCTTGTACTCAAAAAGAAAAAAAGCTGACCACATATCTCCTCTCCTGGCACAACTTCACTGGCTCCCTGTATCAAAGCGCATACAGTACAAACTAGACACCATGTGCTACAAAAGCCTCAATAACGCAGTCCCCGATTACCTGTCAAGCTTACTTGAGATCTATGTTCCCTCACGTACCCTCCGCTTTGCCTCCGATCCTCTGACTTTTCGCTTTCCACGCACTAAGCTCAATACCTATGGTCCACGAGCCTTCTCTGTTTCTGGTCCACTCTCCTGGAACAAACTTCCTCTCTCAGTCCGTCAGCAACCTACTTTTGTCTCCTTCAAGTCCGCTCTCAAAACTCACCTTTTCTCCTCCGCATAAAATCCTAACCTCACTCAACCCCCCCCCCCTCTCCCTCTGCAGCCTGTCTCCGCTCGGAGGGGAATCACATGGTTATAATATATAATTGTATATGCTATGCTCTCTATAATTTTCCATTGCTTTTATTGTTGCTTTTATTGCTTTTATTCTTTCTCCCCATTTATAGCCATGCGTGTGTGTGAGTGTGTGTGTGTGTGTGTGTGTGTGTGTGTGTGTGTGTGTGTGTGTGTGTGTGTGTGTGTGTGCGTGCGTGTGTGTGCGTGCGTGCGTGCGTGCGTGCTTGCGTGTGTGTCTGCTTCAGCGCTTAGATTTGATTTTATCAAGATTTTGCGCTATATAAATATTGTAATTAAATTAAATTAAATTAAATGTGTGTGTGTGTGTGTGTGTGTGTGTGTGTGTGTGTGTGTGTGGTATGTGTGTGTGTGTGTGTGTGTGTGTGTGTGTGTGTGTGTGTGTGTGTGTGTGTGTCCTCCTCCTCATTCTTTCCTTCGTCCGCTTTTTCACGTGTATCCCTCTTTTTTCTTCTTCTACTTATCATTATTTCAATCATTAATAACCTCATTATGAGTACTACTGTTGATTTTTTATTACGTTATTATTATAGATTGCATTTAATAAACATTATATTTTGTCATCATCATGCTGCTGTTGCTGCTGCTGATAATGAGAATGATGATTACTGTTATAATGATGATGATGACGATGGGGATGATGATGATGATGATGATGGCAGCCGATGATAAAATGATAATATTCACAACAAAACTATAATAACAATGTAATAACAGTAATGCCGCTGCTGCTGCTGCTGCTGCTGCTGCTGCTACTGATGGTACTGCTCAGGATGATGATGATGGTGACAGTGATGATGAAGAACACATGATGATGATGACGATGATGATTAGGATGGTAATGGTGATGATGATTGTTTTTGTCGTTGTTGTTGTTCACCACCACCACCACCCCACCACCACCACCATGATTATCACCATCATCATTATCATCAGTGGTAGCAGTGGGAACAGTAGCAGCAACAGCAGCAACAGCAGCAGCAGCAGTAGTAGTAGTAATAGTAGTAGTAGTAGTAGTAGTAGTAATAGTAGTAGTAGTATACCATTTTGCATTGCAATTGCATTCATTAATTTGTTGTTCGCGCAGTGGGAAATGCTGAATGATTTTTTTTAATCTAACCAGTTTCAATTCTGACTTATTCATTGATTAGGATGTTTTTACGGTGATTTCAAAGCCAAATAATAAACACTCTTTCGTTTAATCCTGTCATGTTTTAATTTGATATCCACACGCTTGTGAATTGAGTTTCAAAGAATTCTGACTAGTTTGTTAATAAGTGATAACTACAATCTGATTGTGTGAGAATCCGCTTTTCGAATATAAATACACACACATATGCGCGCGAGTGTGTGTGTGTGTGTGTGTGTGTGTGTGTGTGTGTGTGTGTGTGTGTGTGTGTGTGTGTGTGTGTGTGTGTGTGTGTGTGTGTGTGTGTGTGTGTGTAAGTATAAGTGACAATATAGTTATAGCTATGGTCATCATTGCTAGAACGATAGTTGGTTTTATTTTTAATATGTTTTTTGTTACAGCAAATGTCGTTGCTGGTGTCGTGGAAACTAAATTGATTAGTAGAAACAGAATAGATAGCGGGGCACATTGTTCAGAACTTGAAAGCTGGACACTTAATCTTGCCAAATGAACTTTGGTTGAACCATTCCAGCAGTTGAATGTGCCATTGGTGGATAGTCCAGATCTAACAACAGTACGTCATGGCACTCAATATCACTGTTATATGCAACCTGTTTTTGCGGTGAAAGAGACGGGGATGACAGATAGATGAGGAAGAACGAGAGTGGATGAGAGAGAGAGAGAGAGAGAGAGAGAGAGAGAGAGAGAGAGAGAGAGAGAGAGAGAGAGAGAAGGGTTTGAGAGAGAAAGAAAGAAAGAAAGAAAGAGAGAGAGAGAGAGAAATACAGAGACAGAGAGATACAGAGAGACAGGGATAAAGAGATAGAGAGAAATAGAGAGAGAGAGACATAGACAGAGAGACATACAGACATAGAGAAATAGAGAGAGACAGACAGACAGGCAGAGACAGGGACGGAGCCAGACACAGAGACAGGGAGAACATATTTCTGACAATTTATTCTTGCACACCATGTCCCCCGTATGAAGTGATGTAAAAATTCAAATTGAGAAAAAGAGAGAATGTCATGGGACTAAAGTTAAAGGCATGGACATTGTCCTAATTTGCGTAGCATGTATGGCCTGATGGGAAGTTGTAAGTGCATGAATTTTATTAAACGTGATCTGTGTGGGGAGGGCACGGTCCAGGTATGCACATATAATCATGACATGATTTTAGGGAAAAACACCAAAGTGATTACGAGAGGGTGATTCGAATGTAGGTTTAGAAAATCGTTGACCTATTTATAAGTCACAACGATGGACATTATTGTAATACTACTCCCATGACATGTAGAGTATCTATGACAATGATCTGTAACTTTTTTTTCTATTGTTACAGTTTTTTGTGTTTCTGTAAGAACATGATAGTGACCGGATTTCTTATTGCTAATTCTAAGTGTCGTTTGCAGATGATTGTCCTTATAATTGTGTAAGTTAAATCTACTAATGTTTCAAGATACATGCTGACACAATGCAAGTATCGCTATTTCTGCGACTAACAATTCCATCCATTCAGCTATCCTAACCTCTGTTTATTCACTGCTCCAGAATGGAAAGAAAAACAACAATAACACGAACACTAATCCTCCTCCTCCTCCTCCTCCTTCTCTCTCTCTCACTATCTCTCTCTATTTATCTAATCTATCTTATTTATCTATCTTATTTATCTATCTATCTATCTATCTATCTATCTATCTATCTATCTATCCATCTATCTATCTATCTATCTATCTATCTATATATCTATCTATATGTACATATATATATATAGAGAGATATACATAGATACATACACATGCGTTATATTAGTACAGTATAGATTTAGTTACATAGGGTGGACGATATAGTTGGACCTCATGGCCTTGGTACACAAAATGAAAGGGGAGGGAAACTTGTAGAATGGGCACAGATGAATGAGTTCATAGAGGAAACACCTGGTTTGAGCAACCTAATATACATAGATACATACATATGCGTTATATTAGTACAGTATATATTTAGTTACATAGATAATGAAATCATCATCATCTTCATCGTCATCATCCTTATAATCAATGTATATCTATATAAATATATGTATATGTAGATTTATGTATATATATATATATGTATATCTTTATATATATATATATATATATATATATATATATATATATATATATATATATATATATCGCGAACAGTCGATGTATCAGACATGTTCAATTAATTTCTAATCTTCCACTGGACTATATCACCCGCCATCTTAAATAAATTAATGTTGTTTATTTTTTCTTAAATGACATGTATCGGTTTGAAAATTTACTTCACTTTCTTGCATTCTATGTATAGTTTCTATGAGTTCAGTTAAGTAATTCGTTTTCTTTTCTATTTTTCTTAGTCTTGCTGCTCAATTCCCCAAATGTGTACAAATAAATAAAAAATATATGAAGAATTATAACGCGTATTTAATGTAACAAAAGAATACAGGCACACACTTTCTGACAACTCATGTTCTAACATCATGATTCTGTTTGCTAAAATGTTTGTTTATAAATACAATTAAGACAACATTTTACCAAATAGATCTACGTTCAGAAAACAGCTGAAATAGTAAGCAACACTGAATAAATGCAGAAATCAAGGGAAATTATTAAATTTCAGGTAGATAAGTTGTTTTATTCCTAAACAATTGTTTCTTCTGTTGTTAAGTGACCAAATGTGACTCTTTGTTTCGCAATTAGTTGACATTGTAAGAAGCAACGACGGTATGAGCTTTCTGTTTGTATTGTATGCTTCACTATGAGAACTTGGAACAATTATGTTGTTGACTTTGCAAATGTTACAGGTGACCAGTTGCTCTATGTTTGGACCCCTCGTCTGTTTCATTTTGTATGTCTTTGTTCCTTCTCTTGTGGGTTTTGGTTGTTCCCTTAGGCTGGAATGCATTCAATGTCATACTGTAATTGAAAGTTTACATTATGAAAAATACTAATACAAAGAAGTAAAAAAAGCCAATTTCGCCAATTGGTCTTTGTCAGGAGTACATAAAAGACAGGGAGGAACACAATTCACAAAATCTAGAGGGAAATATCTGATGAGTCGTTGTTGAACGGAACATCCAGTGGCATAAGGCAGCGTTCTAAAACAAAGGCACGGACATGGTCATCAGTCCATTTGTAAACGCTTTTGATCACGCAAATCCTAAATTACAGAAACAACATCCGTTACCGCTACGTGAGAAAAACAACTTCCCAACAATTACAAGGAATGAAATGAATTATCCGTCTGGGGTATCTGGCAAACTTGTTCTACAAGTAGTGCTTTAGCTCTACGTGTTCAGGAGCTACAATGAAGAAGACATTATTTTAATCATGTTTATACGAAGCGGAGGTTAAGTGTACTACTGACTAGGGGTCTTTTCTTGATATTAGACAAGTAATGCTTGGGGGCTGGTTGCCTTTTATTCAGTTCCCCTCCTCGTTTATTATTTTCTTAAGATAAGATACGCAGTTAACTATGTCATTACAATGTAGCCATGACTGATCCAATGGCTGACTGGTATAAATACAAGTACAAGATACAAAACCCATACGCTATAGGTATCACATCTGGACCTAGCCAGCTCATGCATTCATATGCAGACTTAAGACTTGTGTGCCAAGACAATTTGGATCTTCTCCATTGTGATGCACCAGTTGTGTCAGTGCATGTGGAATTCATTCCGAGCACGAAGACGTCATCTTGTAAAACTGAAACAGTCGGGGAAAAAATAGCGAATCTGGGAACATCGATTCACACATGCACATTGAATATCTCTACGTTTTCTTGTCTGTCTGTTTGTCTGTCTGTTTCTTAAAGAGTAATTGTAATAGTGTAAATCCTGCGTGAGCAGGGCTTGGATTAGTGAAAAAAAAAAGCACTGCATTGCTTATGCCACTTCTCTTGGATAAAAAACAAAATCAGAAACAAAACAAAACAAAACAAACAAAAAAATGCACACAGTTTTTTTTCCTCTTACTCCAAGCCTCAATTTCGATCAACCTGATACGCTCGAGCCGAATCAATAAAAAGGAAAACAAACTGCATTTAAGTGCAACATGGCGAGAAGAGAGAGAAAGAGAGAGAGAGATAGGGAGAGAGAGAGACAAAGAGAGAGAGAGAGAAAGAGAGAGAGAGACAGACAGACACAGATACAGAGCGACGGAAGGAGAGAGAGAGAGAGAGAGACAGACAGACAGACAGACAGACAGACAGACAGAGCGACAGAGACAGAGAGAGAGAGACAGAGAAAGAGAAAGAGAGAGAGAGAAGACAGAGTGAGAGAGAGAGAGAAAGAGAGAGAGTGAGAGAGAGTGAGAGAGAGGGAGAGGAGAAGAAGAAGAAGAAGAGAGAGAGAGAAAGAGAGAGAGAGAGTGAGAGAGAGAAAGAGAGAGAGAAAGAGAGAGAGAGAAAGAGAGTGAGAGAGAGAAAGAGGGAGAGAGAAGAAGAAGAAGAAGAAGAAGAAGAAGAAGAAGAAGAAGAAGAAGAAGAAGAAGAAGAAGAAACAGATAGAGAGAGAGAGAGAGAGAAGAGAGAGAGAGAGAGAGAGAGAGAGAGAGAGGAGAGAAAGAAAGAGAGAGAGAGAGAGCCTCTTTACGTAATGGAAAGACATCATTAAGAAATGCAAATGGACGTGCTTTACAGAATAAATTTGCTTTTCAACAGAGGGCAAGACAGATGCGTAGCAATGGACTTTGGAGTTTGGAGTGTGTTCATGGGGCATTCATTGCACTCGGATACTTCCTTATGCGCTGTGCTCACATCCGCCAGTAACCTGGCAGACTCCCTGAGCCTGCACAGAACTGTATGCGATGGACACATTTTTGACGTGGGGAAGTAGAGGGGTAGGGAAGGGAATGGACAGGAAGGTTTTACAGGACATCATCATCATCACCAGGTGCCCTGCCGCAAAGCGTTGGAGAGTATGGACTTCCATCTGTCCCTATCACTTGTTGTCTCAAGCATCTCTTCCACCATCCTTGTTCCTAGCCACTCTGCAAGTCCGTCTAGTATCTTCTCCATGGGTCTACCTGGTGCTCTCTTTCCCTCTAGCTTTCCCGTTGTGACCAGGTGCTCCAATTCCCCTTTCCTCATAAAATGGCCCATAAATGTTTCCTGTCTTTTCCTGATCTTCCTTATAAATGATCTACTTGTGTCTGCCTCCATCAAGACTGTCTCGTTTGTTTGCTTTGCTGTTCATGGAACTCTCAACATTCTTCTTAGAAACCACATTTCGGCTGCTTCACGACATACATACAGATAAAAAAAAAATGGATACCTCTAGAATTATGTAAACATTAAGCATTGAGATGGACAGTGAACAGGTCAAACTTCAGTGCTGTGCCTGGCATTGGACGTGGACATGTGGATCAGATCTTGAGTCCACGGCTCTGTAAAAGCATTAACAAACAAACATGAAAGAAAAGAAAACAGAAGAAGGCAAATAAAAGGAAAGAGAACAGAACAGAACAGAACAGAACAGAACAAAACAAAACAAAACAAAACAACCAACCAAACAAAACAATTACAAACAAAACAAAAACAACCAAACCAACCCAAACCAAACCAAACCAAACCAAAACAAAACAAAACAAAACAAAATAAACACAAAACAAAGCAAAAACCAAAGCAAAAACAATGCATAAACAAAACAGAACGAAGGCAAAATAAAGCAACTAACCATGCAAACAAACAAAAGGGTAGCCTGCCCAAGAATCGAACCCACAACCATTGCGATATAAGAATTGCGCTCTAACAACTGAGTTAATGGGGCCAAATATATAGCGGCCCACATTGGGATCGAACTTAGGACATCTGCTTTATCAACACTGTGTTCTGACCAATTGAGCAAGATAGCCAGCAACGGAAAATGAGCAGGCACGCAAAGACCGGGAAATAAAGAATGAATGAATGAATGAATGAATGAATGAATGAATGAATGAAACTAATGACTAAATATACAAAACTGTGTGCTCAACTGTGCAAGTAACAAGACACGCTATATCCGGTATTGCACATACTGAGAGAACAACACAACGTATTCTGGAACATAATATCAAGGCAAAAACAAAAATTAAAATTGAAATAAAGCTAAGAGTGCACAAAGACAAAGTGAGTGAGTGTGTGTGTATGTGTGTGTGTGTGTGTGTGTGTGCGTGCGTGTGTGTGTGTGTGTGGTGGTCTTTGATTTAATGTCTATTCACTAAAGTGATTTTAGACACACACACAAAAAAAAAAAAAAAAGGGGGGGGGGGGGTGATAAGAGGAGTGAAGAGAATATTTGAAAATTGTCAATTTTGAACTTGAGAAAAGATGATCCAGAAACCAACTGTTTTGAAGAGGGGAAGGTAAAACTAACAAATAATGTTACCATAATTAACGATTTAAACAAACAAACTAACAAACAAAATTGATAAATATCTGGAAGAAACGAAGAAAAAAATAAAACTAATAATTGACTAACCATAACAGTGAACAAGTGAAATAACATTTTAAAGGTAATTCGCTATAGGACTTTTTGACAGGCTAACAAAAAATTCATACAGTAATGATGATGAGGCAAATATATCAGAAACTGTGCTCATAGATAGTGTTGGAATATGTCGTTTTACCTTAACGCAAGAAAGAATATGACTATGTGTTATCTTCTTTCCACACAGACATACTATGTTCTTGGTGTATTTTGTTTTGAATGCATCAAGTTTCCATTAATACATAAGGGATTGTATAATTCTGCTGGCATGAAGCTGCTTAAGTATTTTGCTAACTTCAAAGTTCATGTGACATTTATCATACTTTTTCTGTTTTAATTGGAACTGCTTCCAGACGTAGTTGTCTACTAAAGTGTAATTCTCGTGCAACGAGAGAGAAAGCTGGATATTGTTTGAATCTGGTGAGTTATTAGCTCCCCGTTTGGCAGCCCTGTCAACTTTATCATTATAACGAAAAGAACTATGAGAAGGTATCCAGCAGAAAGTAATATCAGTGCCTCTTAAAGATAAATTATGAATCAAGTGACTAATTTCCAGAATCATTTCTGATCTTGTTTGTAATTTTGATAATTCAAGAGCCTGAAGTACTGATTTTGAATCAACGCAAAAAAGTGTTTGAAAAATTGTCCTAGGAAGACTTATCATAAAGTTTAAAGCCATTAATATTGCAAAAAGTTCAGCTGTAAAGACAGATTTATCAAGTCCTATGTAGAAAGATTTTTCAATTTTGAGAGCAGGTATTAAAAACGCTGAGCCTGCTTTTCTTTCAATTACTGATCCATCAGTGTAAATTTTCAAATGATCGGAATATAAGTCGTCTATATGACATTTAACCTGACTTGCCAGTAAGTTTACATTGTCTCCTTTTTTTAAGTTAGTGTGATGTACGTCAAATTGTGCTCTTTGGAGTTCCCAACTGGGTACTGGCGAAAAGGAAGGTCTTATAGATACAGGATCTACGTGTAGATCAATCCCTGAACCTTTCATGACGTCAGATGTGTATGTTGCAAGAGTGACCTGTGAAGATATTGATTTAGCTCTTTTTGGAAAGTCGGTATCTGATCTCAGTTTAATTTCTGTTTCAGAGATGTTTTCTACAGTGGTGTGTCTTAACAAAAATTTAGTAGAAGCGACTTTCCTTTGCTCATCAAGTGGCAACAGTTTGATTTCATTATATGTGCGAAGACAGGAAGCATGCATTGGAAGACCCAGTGCAAGTTTGAAACCTTTACAATCTATGCTCTGCAGCTTTTTCAGTAAGTGTTTCGGTGCACTGAAGAAGATTTCTTGGGCATAGGTTAATTTAGATCTAACAAGCGATTTACAAAGATGAACAAGTGTTGATGAATCTTGACCCCATGCCTGTTTGCGAACTATTTTTAAGAAATTTAAACTTTTTTGAGCTTTGGTTAATAAGTATTCAATATGCTGATTCCAAGATAATTTTGCCGTAAGAAAAACTCCTAAGAATTTAATTGACTCATTAAACGGAAGAAGAGTATCTCCCAGTTTGAAAGTGGGAATATTTACTGGGTTAGCTCCATTATTAAATAAAACTATTTTCGATTTTTCCAGGGATAGATGTAACCCATTTTCTACCATGTATCGTGCTATTTTATCAAGTTCTAATTGGTAGCATTTGCGTGTATAATTAATACAGCGCAAAGGAGTTTTCCTTTTCATATTTACCTGCATCCACATGCATAAATCGTCAGCATATTGAGCTAAAACTACATGCTTAGATACTTTACTGGGTAAGTCATGCATTAATATCATGAAAAGAAGGGGAGCTATAACGGATCCCTGAGGGATACCCATTTGAAGAATTCGTTTCGTGGAATATACATTTTCAATCCTCGTTTGAAATACTCTGTTTTCTAAGAAACACTTAACATAGTCAAAAATGTGACCTGTCAGCCCAATACTTTTAAATTTAAATAACAATCTGGAGTGCCACACTTGATCGTATGCTTTCGTTATATCAAAAAAATGTAGCTAAAACACATTGACGTCTTGCAAATTGTTGTGTTATGTTAGTAGTTAGCTTTGTTAGGATTTCTACTGGTGACCTGCCTTTTCGAAATCCTGCCTGATTTACTGGTATTATTTTATTCTTTTCACAATAGTGCATCAGTCTCTTTAAGATTATTTTCTCCATTAGTTTACATACGTGTGATGTTAATGCAATTGGCCTGTAGTTTTTCAGATCGGTATTACATTTACCTGATTTTAGTACAGGAACCACTATTGTTTCTTTCCAGTTGTTGGGCATTTTCCCACTATTCCAGCATTTTTGAAATATGTCATGTAGCAAAATTATAAAATTTTCTGGTAAATTTTTCAGCATCTCATTGGAAATTGCATCTAGTCCAACTGACGTTTTTTTTTACTTGGAAGGGACTGAATGGCATCTTTTAATTCTTGAAGTGTGAGTGATGCATTAATGTAGTGAGTATTGTCAGAGGCAGGATCCTTATATACATCTTTCTTTTCTTCTCGTTCCCTATAGTCTCTACTAGAGACAGGAAGTCCTTCTACACGACAGGTCTCAGCAAACACGTCTGCAAAAGCTTCTGCTTTTTCCAGTGAGTTAGGAAAAGGGTTATTTTCTAGCTTTACTGGAATTGATGGCAACTTAATCCCGTTTTTCATTAATTTTAGTTTTTCCCAAATCTTTATCATGTCTTTGTGGTCATTTACTTCACATTTACAAAAAGACGCCCAATGTTGTTCTTTGGCTTGCTCTATGATTCTGTTACACTTAATGTTGGCACTTTTCATCGCTGTATGATTTTCAGGTGACCTGTTTGCTAAATAGATTTTGTATTTTTCTTTCTTTTCGTTCACTGCCTTTTGACAATCCTCATTCCACCAGACATGTCCATGATGTTTTCCTATTTTCGACACTGTATGTTTTGGAATTGAAATGTTAGCAGCTCTTAACAGTGAGTTACAGAAAACTTCGTACATGTCGTTTATGTTCATTGCTTCAGATAGATCTGTTCTTGTCTTTTCAAGGATTGCCTTAAAACTGATCCAGTCTGCGTTTTTATAATTAAACTTGGGTAAACTATCTTGTGGCATGGCGTCTATTTTAGTAGTATGGTTTAGGGTAAGACGTATGGGGATGTGATCTGATCCCAACAAGTCATCCTCTGTTTGCCACGTGGCGTTTGGGGCTAGGGATGGTGAGATTAAAGTGAGGTCGATAGCTGTGGGTCTGTGGGTTGGTATATCGGGGATCCGGGTAACGTGTCCGTTGTTAAGTAAATATAAATTGGAATCTACAATATTTTCGATCAACCTGTTGCTTGTTATGTTTGTACAATACTTTTCCCAAAATGGGGCATGTGCATTAAAATCACCTCCAATTATCCACTTGTCATCCTGATCTTGAAAGTGTCTTAACCATTCAGTGTTCACAGAGTCTGGGCCTCTTGGTAAGTATACAGAGGCCATATTCACAACTAACGATGAGGAAAATTTTATAATGATTGCACATGATGAAATAAATGCGGTAGATTTAGGTACTGGCGATGTTCGTTCACAATAGTTCAGTCCTTCCCAAATGTATATAGCTGTTTGTATACGGCCACCGTCATTTACAGAGTCACATATTGGTGGATAATAAAAACCGGATATTTTAGGTAATTTGGTTTTGATGGTATTCAGCGACTGTAGAAGCATGACATGGACGTTTTTAGAAGAGAGATAGTTATTCAAATATGAGATGTTTTTAACAATGGAACGAGTGTTCCACTGAAAAATGTTGATATCACTTACTACACACGTCTTCATGAGGAACGGTTGATAAACTTTAGAACAATATGGTAAGTTTAGATAATTAAATATTCATTTAACTTGGAATCAAAAGGTACAAATAGCATAAAAACGAAGTAGGTAAACAAGTAAATAATTAAGTAAAACAATATAGTTGAGAGCTGAACGAAGAGGAACTGAATCTGGGCTGAATCTAAAATGACCAGGGAGAGAAGAAAAATTGAGAGTGGAAGCCGGGTCTTTGTTGATGTCGTTGCCGGTTTGATCTCCTCCTCGGTTTTTCCCAGAAAAGCTGATGGATTTGCCTCCCTAAGTTTCTGGCCAGAACGCTCGCTCCTCTGGTGGTTGGATGGACGTCGTCCTGGCTGACTTGAGTGTGACTGATAGTTTGGAGATTATCATTGTTGACATAGTTGACACTTGCTGCTTTTAGGAGTCGCGCTTTTGTCAGGGCATTAAGAAGCTCTCTTTTTACGTTTAGGTGTTTGTCCCTCACAGGAGCGACCTGACTGACCACTACCTTAGCTTTCGGAAATTTGTGTGTGATGATTTTCACACATATTTCTAGGTTTATGCTGCATTCAGTGGGCTCCTTTGTTTTCAAATCTGTAATCCCCACATGTAGAACAACACAGTCAGGTTCAGGTGTCAGTTCTTCTTTCGATTTTTCAATGGCTGTCTTACAGTCGTCGATGGTACGGATTTTAATCGTTGCCACCTGAAAACCGTAAGAAGAGCCCAGTCTCTTTCCATCCACTTTATTTAGGACGGAGTCGTGGATGATAAGGACACGTGGAAGAATATTAGATTTCAATCTGGAATGTGCAGATGATACCGCTGTTTTGACGTCACGGTGAGGTTTTGTAGAGACGTCTGGTCTTTGTTTGACGTCATTTTTCCTTCCTTTAGGTGTTTTTTCCTGATCTTTTAGTTTTGGAGGTTGAGCCGCGCATTCCGCATAGGAGGTGAATTTGTCCATCGGTGACATGGTGGAAAAGTCACCGTGGACTGCGGAATCAGTTTGGCTCGCAATGGTGGTCGTAAGTATTGGGCACTTATTGTCATCGCGCAGCTCCTTTAACGTTGTGTTGTTTTCTAATAAGATGTTTCTCTCTGTTTGTAGCATGGTTGTGAGGCTGTTTATTTGTTTGGACAGTTCTTGTATGGTATTTTTCAAATTGTCGATTTCCCTTACCGCCTCATGACATCTGCAGCCACATGATGACATCGATCGTAGCTGTGGGACGTTCGGCTGACTTCTGGATGGTGAAAGGGTCCGACTGGAGGTCTGTACTTCATGATGATCGGAGGCTTTTGGGGTCTCTGCATGTGGTGGTGTCTCTGCCTTGGTGTTGTCTGTCCTACGGGTGGTCTTCTTTGCGTTTTCTTTGTTGAGACAACGTTTCGACCTTGTCATTTTTAGCCTAGTTGATTCCTCTTTGTAAACGTTCAGTTATAATGCCGCCATCTTGGCGTAGGAATCGTGTGTGTGTGTGTGTGTGTGTGTGTGTGTGTGTGTGTGTGTGTGTGTGTGTGCGTGCGTTATTCTTCTTTTTCTTCTTTTCAAACAATTCGTTCCTCGCTAATACAAAATATTCCTGCACACAATAACAATCCAAAAGCTAAAACATTGGACATAATGCATAATCAATGTTATACGGTAACAGCACTTTCTGTCTTTTGAGGGAGATGATAGGACAAGAGAGAGGAATGTATATAGAGAGGGGGGCGGCAGAGAGAGACTGAGAGAGAGAGAGAGAGAGAGAGAGAGAGAAGAGAGAGAGAGAGAGAGAGAGAGAGAGAGAGAGAGAGAGAGAGAGAGAGAGAGAGAGAGAGACTGACAAATGATTTATTGTGAAATCCGCCGAGTTCTACATAAACCAGGAAGTGCGGGTAGAGGAATGTATTATTAGTTTGAGCAACGATTTTCATACTCGATCCGTGTTGTCGTAAGCATGTATCAAAATCAGTTTAACTTGTTACTTCATCTCAAAGTGGTAGAGCATAAAAAGGAAAACACTGGTCACTCTCTTTCTCTCTCTTTCTCTCTCTCTCTCTTTCTCTCTCACTCTCTCTCTCTCTCTCCATTTGTCTGTCAGTCTGTCTGTTTGTTTGTCTGTCTGTCTGTCTGTCACTCTCTCTCTCTCTCTGTTTGTGTGTTTGTGCGTGTGTGTATGTGTGTGGGTGTATGTGCTTTATTCTTCTTCCTTTTGTTCTTGATCTTCTTCTTGTTCTTCCTCTTGTTGTTGTTGTTGTTGTTGTTATTGTGGTTGTTGTTGTTCTTCTTCTTCATTTCAATCTTTTGTTCCGGGGTAGTACAAGAGCTATGGCTTTCTCTGTGCCTTTACTTCTGTCTCTGAATGTCATAATTTTTGGGTGATAATTTGCGTCTGACTATGTCTCTGAATGTCATGTAATTTTTTTGGTGATAATTTGCGTCTGACTATTGTGCATATTCACATTTGTTTTTTCTGATGAAAACACACATCCTGATGTCTGTGGAATCATACACTCCGTTCAGAACTTAGTGTCTCTCCCTCCCTCTCTCTCTCTACCTCTCTCTCTCTCTCTTATTCTCTTGTTCTCTCTGTCTGTGTGTCTCTGTATCTCTCTCTCCCTGTCTCTCCATCTTTTTCTTTCTCTCTCTTTCACTCTCTATATGTACCTATCCCCTTCTTGTATCCTCTTTTATTTTCTGTCCTTATGAAGGCAACCAGGGAGACGATACTAGACGGACTTGCAGAGAGGCTGAGGACAAAGAGGGTGGAAGAGATGCTTGAGGCAACAAGAGGTAGACACAGATGGAAGTCCATGATCGCCAACGCCATGCGGCAAGGCACCTGATGATGGTGATGATGATGATGATGAAGGCAACCCCACCTTCATCCACATTCCTTTAAAGAGAAACAAACAAAACAAACAAAAATCAAATATCATTGTACATTTGTCACATTCTTGATCCTCATAATGTACGTTTTTGTCGTTTCCTGTTCACAACATAGCATTGAAGTGGCGCTAATCTCACGCCACTCATGACTGCTCTATCAACATATTACCAATCCCAAGCTCATTCAGTCCTAGTGTCAGGAAGCTAAAGAAAATCAGAGGTCTTAAGCTTCAACTGGGCCTACCACAAGAGAAGACCATTTACTGCTGCTTCAGTTCGACAGTGATTGTTTTGATCATCATCATCAGGATGTGCCCTGCCGCACGGTGTTGGTGATCATGGCCCTCCATATGAATATATCTATTGTCGCTTCAAGTTCATCTCCCACCCTCCCTGTCCTCAGCCACTCTGCAAGTCTGTCTCAATACTTTCTTCCTGGATCTACCTGGTGTTCTGTTTCCTTCTAAAGTTTTTGTTGTAACTTGGTGCTCTAATTCTCCTTTCCTCATAAAATGTCTTATGACTGTTGCTTGTCTTTCCCTAATCTTCTTCATTAATGTTTATCTGGTGTCTGCCTTCTTCAGGATCGTCTCATTTGTTTTCTTTGCTGTCCATGGAACTAAACATTTTTCTTAGAGACCACATTTTTGGGGCTTCAACCTTGTTCTGATTTTGCATGCTGACTGTCCATGCCTCACATCCATACAGCAATATCGATTATGTACAACACTCAAAAGAACTCTCTTCCTAGTGTAAACTGATAGGCACTTGTTGGTAAGGACACTTCTCATTTCTGTTTAGATAGAGATCCCTAAAGGCATTTCCTACTAAGCCACCTATTAACGAGAGTGATCCTGAATTTCGGAACCAGACTGAGTAAGAGGCCTACCCAATGAGAAAACGATCATCAGGTCCGTTCATCGACAACTTCCATAAAACACTGATGTCATGTACCTTAGATACCTGAAATCACTTTAGACACGGAAGCTATAGGGAAAACCTAACGTGAGATCATAACGAGATACAAGCATGAAGGGTCAGAGAACGTGGAATAATTTTCACATTACTGCAATGATGGATGATTTCATGATAATGGGGATAGTGGTCACGACGCTGTGGAGTTCCATCTAGGATTGAGACTGTATGATAG
>JAPXFY010001160.1:0-35000 GCA_030674185.1 Monoplex corrugatus
CAAGGTGCAGCAGTGTGTAGGAGGAGAGGATGAACCTGCTGACTGTCCCTACAGGTCTGTCTCCTGTGGTCATCCCTGGTTTGTCCACCATGACCGCTGTCTTCAAGTCGTCTTCACATTCACAAAGGACATATCTCAACCTTGTGATCCACAGTCTGGTGGTAAACTTGCAGTCCTACCAGTGCCTGCAGAACCTAAACTGTTGGCTTCTATTATTGCACGTGCTGGCATTTCAGGTATTTGTCTAGCTGTTGATTTGACCTATAAACCCATCTCCAGCAAGTCTTTACAGGTGGAACTACAATATCAACATATATGGCAATGGGGACAAGGAATCCTGAACCATGGACATCAACCACAGCGAGGCATCCAGTTCAACTCAATGTTCGCTCTTTTCTTCTCACAGGGAAAGGTGTCTATAAAACCATTCTATGGATCTCTGTGTGACTACAACACCACAACAATTGGTTTTCTCTGTATGAAGGACAACGTCAAGTTTACTGACCAAGGATCAAACAGTCCACGTTCTGTCAGACTTCAGCGACATCTGAACAACACACATAGTAACAGTACATCAGACATGCTTCCCTTTGTTAAACTTTATAAACATTCGCTGAAATATTGTACAGATGGTTCTTTTGTACTCCCGTTTCAGCATTGTCCCCAGAACAACAAAGACCTGTCCTGGTCTCCCAATAACTTCAAGTTGTTTGACTGCATGGTGGGGGGTCAAATTCATTACGCCTTGGTATGTGATGGCCACAGTGACTGTAGGGATGGCAGTGATGAGACAGGCTGTGCCATTCCCACAGACATCTCCAAACTTCAGGCCTACCATGTTTGTGCCAATGGTCAACTCATTCCTCTAATGAAAGAGTGAGTATGAAAACGAAAACGTTTGCTTTGTAAAAGATGAAGGTAAATACACATTTAATGTAAAACGATCAGAATGAAAGTATCTGCCTGCATTCTTATAAACCACAAACGATAGAAACATGCATGAAAATGAACATAAAGACATTGATTTAAATGAATGGAACAAGCTAGGAAGCTGCATTACTTCATCGGTGGTTATATTTTCTCTTAAGCATCATTTAATAGTGCGACCCTTCACATTCCAAACACTTCTCTTGGCTAGTGCGTCATAGTTTTAATTTTAGCCCTGGACCCTCTTCGGGATAGAACAATATTAATATGGCATGACCACTCTTCAGAATTGCAGAATTTATCTCACTTCGCTCTGACATCATATTTACTCAAAAACACATTATGATGTCATTTTAGTCAGTTTATTCCTTTTCTCACACCGGATGGAGCAGCAGAGAAGTTTCAGTCTTTTTCTCCTAATTTTTGTATCTGGTGTTTGTTTGTTTGTAATGTTACACTTGACAAAGGCCAGCTGGCCGAAAATTTGCGCCTGTTTTGTCTTGTATTAAATACGCGTTCTTATGATTTTTTTCGTGCTTTTTTATTTCGGTTCCTATCTGTAGCATGTTGAACAATTAGGACAAAAAACATTTTGTCTGTTTATATTTTTGTACTGTTCCGATTTCTCTCAGGTGCCTGTATGCACATTGCTTTGCCAACACCATGCAGGTGACATGTTATTGTACAGTCTGTATACTTTGTCTTCAGTGGTCATGCATGATGTGTGTTTTCAAACCACTGGACACTGCCATGACATGTATGATATACAACGCAAGATATTCAACAAACGTATTTGTTATTCTGCATGCAAATACGCATGATGCTACAAAAGCCTCAATAACGCAGCCCCTGATTACCTGTCAAGCCTACTTGAGATCTATGTTCCCTCACGTACCCTCCGCTCTGCCTTCGATCCTCTGACTTTTCGCTTTCCACGCACTAAGCTCAATACCTATGGTCCACGAGCCTTCTCTGTTTCTGGTCCACTTTCCTGGAACAAACTTCCTCTCTCAGTCCGTCAGCAACCTACTTTTGTCTCCTTCAAGTCCGCTCTCAAAACTCACCTTTTCTCCTCTGCATAAAATCCTGACCTCACTCAATCCCCTCTGCAGCCTGTCTCCACTCGGAGGGAATCGCATTGTAATATATAATTGTATATAATATGCTCTCTATAATTTTCCATTGCTTTTATTCTTTCTCCCCATTTATAGCCGTGTGCGTGTGCGTGTGCGCGCGCGCGCGCGCGCGCGCGTGTGTGTGTGTGTGTGCGTGCGTGCGTGCGTGCGTGCGTGCGTGCGTGCGTGTGTGTGCGTGCGTGCGTGTGTGTCTGTTTTAGCGCTTTTGATTTTATCAAGATTTTGCGCTATATAAAAATATTGTATATTATTATTATTATTATTATGGAGGCTCATGTGCTGGGAAGTCTGAAAACATTTCATCTGAGAAAAGTGATAAATCTCCACGTTTATCCACAAGAAGGGAGGTATTCAGGCACGATCGAACCCAGAGCTTCTGATTGGACTCTTGATGTCTTACTTACTTGAGTGATGCACCCACCTAAACATTGCAATGACGAAACTAACACTCCTTTCTATGCTGGCAATTGATCTCAAGTGCTTTGTTCTAATGCAACCCAAACCTTACAAAATTTCAAAACATGAACACATGTAAAGCTAAACACAGAAGAATATAAGAATATATGTATATATGTAGAGATATGCAAGCATGATTGTACATGCAAACATTATCATTATATTGCGCGCGCGCGTGTGTGTGTGTGTGATGTTACGATGCAGAGTGAACAAAATGATATTTTTTAGAGTCCAGGCAACTGGCAATTCTCCCTGGGAAATGAAATTTCCGATTATGTACATTAGGGTAACTGCAAATGGTTTCGGCCATTTTATGTCAACAGAAAAGACGAAGTTGCACGTACAACACAAAAGATTGTTTAGACGAAACAACTTGAGATGCCAGTAAAAATATACACATAACATCCATGAAGTAGTTGATATGCATTTTTAATAGATCAGAGCTTATATCCCACCCTGTCAGCCATGTCTTCTTCACGTGTGTCTGTGTGTGTGCGTGTGTGCACTTGTGCGTTCATGCTTGAGTATACACTTGCGTGTCTGTGTGTGTGTGTGCGTGTGTGTGTGTATGTGTGTGTGTGTGTGTGTGTGTGTGTGTGTATGTGTGTGTGTGTGTGTGTGTGTGTGTGTGTGTGTGTGTGTGTGTGTGTGTGTGCGTCTGTGTGTGATCAGATGAACGTGTTTCAAGATTTTGTAATGCTGCACAGAGTGAAACATATGTTTCCTGTTTCATATGTGTGTGACACATCCTTAACACACACAAGCATGTGAAAACGTAACATATGCCATATTCTGCATCGTGTAAGCCACACCTCTCTCTCTCTCTCTATTATGTTGGGTGGTTAACTGTTTTTTCAACTTTTTGTTCAACTTCCTAAATTAATGTAAGTTTATATCCAGTGAAGATATCACTTTATACTGTTCTTATGTTTATTTGCCGGATTTGGGTCTTCCTCTTACTTATTTGACTAATTATGTCGGGTGGTCAACTGTTTCTTCAACTTTTTGTTCAACATTTTGTTCAACTTTTTCCGTTCAATTTTTTCTTCATCTTCAGGAAAAAAATTGAAATGATGTAATATCAGCCATGACTATATTTATAAATCTTTGTTTTGAGAAAACATCGCCGAAAAATTTAATGACTTTGTTTTATGCTCCTTGCCACAAGGACAAAAATGTCAATGGCAATAAACTATTTTCAGTTTCAGTTTCAGTTTCTCTCTCTCTCTCTCCTTCTCTTGTGGACACTAGCCAAAATATGAAAATATTCAAATTCTGATATAGTGTGGTTTGCCATATATACAGTTTCTACTTATCAAATGCCAGCTTCGTTTGATAGGACCTGTTGTCCTTATGGAAGACAATCACATCCTAAAAATGGTGCTGTATAGAGAGCTGAAGCAAGACTACCATGACCAGGGAAGATCACTGAAGTGATACACTGATACTCTGAAGGCCAACTTCATCAGTAATGGCATCTGTCAAGAGCCACAGTAGTGTGTGGAACAATTCAATGTTGTGAATGCAGTGTTTGTTTGTTCTTTGTCTCTCATTTTGCTTCCCAATCACATTGTGGACATAGATCATCTTCTCCAGATCGACATTCAATGTACAATTCTCATTCCTTTAGGTGTATTTTTTGTTTTCAACAGTTGTTTGATTTGTGTACTGTGACAATTCCAGACAAGTTAAAGATCAGCTTAGAAAAGAAATAATGTACATCTGATTTATGAATTCTGCAGAAATTACCTGTGTGACGGTGCCCCAGACTGTCTGGATCAAAGTGATGAACGTCTGTGCACCACATGCACTGAAGGGAAGATTCTGTGTCCTGGCTTTGGCTGTCGACCTCCCAGTTACGCTGATTTCCTAACTTGTGCCTCTTCTGAGAAAGGTATGTGTGTGCGCGCGCGTGTGTATATATGTGCGTGCGTGCGTGCGTGTGTGTGTGTGTGTGTGTGTGTGTGTGTGTGTGTGTGTGTGTGTGTGTGTGTGTGTGTGTGTGTGTGTGTGTGCGTGTGCGTTATTTGTTGTTGCAGTAGTCATGGCTATTATTTTTTTGTTCAATTTTTCGACCACAACATATCCTATAGTCAATATGTCACCACCGAAGGATTAAGAAGAACAATTAAAGCATGCCAGAAAAAATTTCTTTTTGGTTTCATGGCGTTGTCCTGCATACAACTGAAATTGAATAAAAAGATATTATGTAACAACCATTGGCATGCAAAACGGTTAATATGGATAATGAATGAAAATGTTCATAGGAATAGCTAAGTGACTGTAAATACATAATGAAGAAAACAGTCCAAAACAGAAACCAAGGGGACACCCCATTTTTGCAAAGATGGAGCTGATCTGATGTCACCAGTGACAATGGATTGAGTTTTACAAGTAAGATGTGGTTTAAACAACTCAAGAACAGTTGCAATACAGTCAAATGATGTGACAATTTTCAGATTATGATATCAAGGTCAGTGGTGTCAAATGCTGCAGAAAGATGTACAAATGACAGAATAGACACTTTCTTTACGGAAACTTGCAGAAGACCATTAAATACTTTTGACAAATCAGTTTCTATGCTGTGGACTTGTTATATTTTGTTTTTGTTGTTTAAAGCCCAGCTGACTGCTTAGAGCCATATCAGGGCTAATACCGCTTCAATACATATAAAACTTCAACAGGAAAAGATAAGAAAGAAAATTAAGTACACATATCAAAGCTTTCGTGCACATAATCTAAGGACATGCTACAGGCGTTCACCACTCCGTCCACTTTATCGCACAGGGGATTTAAAAAAAAATACACCTGAACACAAATTAAAACATACCTAAGCGCACCAAAACATACATAAAAACGGGCTGAATTTACCTAAAATTGTTTCCGCATATCTCACCTCTCTAGAGCCAAACATACACTTAATACACGTGCCCAATTATCAATCCTGAGAGAAAACATGTAGACTTTATCAAACACATACAGGTGAATGGACCAGAAAGGCAGAAAATGATAGGAAGAAATGATAAAAAGCACAAGAACAAGGCAGAAACAAAGAGAGTTACAGAAAAGAAGAAATTTCTAGCACAGAATTACCAGAAGATGGTGACAATATTTATACTGAAAGATCCCCCGACATCCCCTCGGGGAGATGCTGTGAACTTGAATGATAGACTAATTGAAACAGTTCAAACAAATTGTTGCCATTTGGATGACTCATCAGCTCTGTAAAAGATGATTCTGTGAAGGATATTGGACTAAAATAAAAGGATAGAACTCAGCTGATATTTTTCTTTTGATTACTGAGATCGATCTAGACTGGACTTTTTGAACAGGGAGTTGACTAAGGCATGGTTAAAGCTCTGTGGAGCAACAGCTGTGTTCAAAGAAATGTTCGTGATTTCAGTTATGGTTAGAGAAATTTCTGCAGTACAGTCAAAAAGAAGAGAGGCAGAGATTTGGTCAAGATTGCAGGATTTGAAGGCATGGCAGGGATATTTGTCACTTGATTTTGACTGGTTGGTTGAAATATCTGAATAGGAGTGAAAAGGAGCAGACACTGAAGGATTAGAGTTGGAGCTGAATATGTTTCTAATGTCGTCTTTTTATTTCATGTTTCTTGTTTTCTTTCTTCTTAGAAAAGCTGACTGAAGTTTTCAAGGAAGCAATTGGGTGGAATATTGTTTGGAAGGACATCCAAAACAAGTGTGACCACCTGCATTCAAATAAACAGAAATAATAAAAACATGAAAATACATTCAGAACACACATTTGATATAGTCTTTTTGTGGTTGTAATAAATACGTGCTCTGATTCTATTTCCCTTTTTTTCATGGTTTTTGGAAAAACAATTTCAGTCGTTGCACCCGATGTCTGGGCGCTCAAATTAAAAAGGTCCCTTGAAGAACCTACATTAGTGAGTGATTTTGTCATCTGTGTAATTCTTTTTAGCTTAAAAAAACGTTCTAATGAACAAGTTCCTAGGTAGGCTATATAATAGTCTGTGGATAGTCATGCAGGTTTTGTACCAACATCATTCACCTTGACGTCACTTGTGTTTGGCCAGCCTGATTGGAATACTGTTCACTGTAAGTTCCATTTATGTAATATTCAGATGTTAAAAGAATACAGTTTTGTGTTGTCTGCTACTTGTGATATTTTAGCATTGTTTTCTCTCTTCCATATCTGAATTTTAGCTGTAGTGTTGTTATTAGTATATATTTAGTAATATTGTGCATAACACATGAATTTTAATAATGTTTTCTTATTGCAGACAAACCAGAAACTTTATTCACGACAAATATTCGATTTCCAGACGGCAAAGGTTAGTGCAAATATATGCAAATGTGTAAAGATGAATGTCAATAGCTTACGTTCTTCAGTTGTTATCTCTTTTTTCTGTTTATTTGAATCTGAATACATGCCCACATGTGTTTAAAGAAAACATTCCAGGCTTATTAATTATATGAGCAATTCAAGATAAACAATGTGCTTCTTAGGAAATTTGTGATAATTTATCCTTGAAAATCATATTGTCTTTCAAAACGTTCTATATTTCCAATTACTATTTAGACTATAGTCTTCTGTAGATGGTGATTAATGAAAGTGTGTTTATTGTTATTCATTGTGATGTGTTGTCCCTTATTGATGAAAACAAGAATATGAAAACATAGATACAAGAGGTGATCTCTGATATTTTTGTTCAATGCATGCTTTATATGATTAGAAAACAAATCATTGATATGGCAGTTTACAATAATACAATTTAACATGGCCATTTCCGGTAAGAATCGTCTTATGTTCATAAAGTGTGTTTATCCATTTGCAGGAGTCTCGTTTTACTCAACAAAATACGTCTTTTGTAGTCAGTAATTAACGCAAAGCAAAGCTTTTCCATGCACTTCTCTCCCAAAACTGGGAAAACAGACAAGGTAACATGTCTCTGATAAGCAATACTTTATGTAATTGAACATATTTTCCAGTACATGTTTCAATTGCTTTCTATTGGAAGCAAATCTGTATTTATAATATATTCAAGTCTACTGTTGGTTTCAATTCTTTGCTTTTGAAATTGAAAAAGTCATATTTGTATGTAGTATACACCTCTGATGAGTAACGTTCGTTCTAAATCACACATCACAAGCCTTGTCAACAGATCACCATTGTTGTTTGTTTATCTGTTGTTTTGTTGTCTGTGTTTTCAGTAATCCATTAGTGTATTTTCTTGTGTCTTTTCTTTCTTTCTCAATCATATCATCATCATTGTCGTCATCATCATCAAGCGCCTTGCTGCATGGCATTGGCAATCATGGCCCTCCATATGAATCTATCGTTTGTTGCTGCAAGTGCATTTCCCAACCATATCATCAGTGTCTTAACTCTACAAACATAAGTTGTGTGTTTGTATGTATGTTTGCGTGTGTGTAAGTGTCTGTCTGTCTGTCTGTTTGCACTATCTCTGTCTGTCTGTCCATGTCTATGTGTGTTTGTGTATGTGTGTCTATGTTTGTTAATGTGTTTGTATTTTTGTATGTCTGTGTGTGTCTGTTTGTGTGTATATATGTATGTCTACTTGTCTGCCTGTGTCTGTGTGTTTGTATATGTGTGTTGTTACTCACGTGTACTTCCAGGTGAAATGCCGTCCGTTTCCAAAGAGGGTCACGATGTGGACCTGATGATCATACTGCACTCGTCCAATGCACTGACAGACCGTGACTACCAGTTTATCACAGAACAACTGACATCAATGCTGACACTTATCAACAGCACAAATAGCCATGTGCAAGTTGGCTTCATACTGTTTGATTCACAGACCCATGTGCAGTTCATGCTGAAAGACTTGGGTAACATTACGGAGAATGATATCACAGATTTCACTTTGAACGTTACTGGGGGTACCAATATAGCTGGGGCTCTCCATGTAAGTGGTTGTAGTTCTATGTTTCTCTCTCTGTATCTTTGTTGCTCTCCCTTTCTTACATTTCATTTTTATAACTTACTTGGCGCTGTATGTGATATATTTAACCAGCATGTGTATACTTAAACCAGTATGTGTATACTTAAACCAGCATTTGTATAGTTAGATCAGCATGTGTATACTTAGACCAGTAACAATAATCTACAGCCATGGCTGCCAAATGGATCCTGGATCCATCTACAGTACAGTAACTTAGCAGTACCACACAAGCAGACTGGTCAGGAACACATCCTGTTTTCTCAAGATCATTTAGCTCACTGTAGTTCAAAAACAGTTTCATAATAGCTCACTTTTTAAAAGGTTAATCTGCATTACACAAAGTGGCTATTATCCCTTTATAGGATGGTTTCACACCACATCATCCAACTAGCCAAAATTATTGCACACAGTGTACTGGAACAATTCAGAACCTATGGACTGGAACAATTCAGAACGTATAGTTTCTAGGAATAGCATTGCGCTGTTTTGTGAATATGCATATAGATGATTTGTTTTCTTTCCATTGTTCAATGTCTGTATTAAAATAACAGATTTTCTTTCTTTGTTTCTACATATGCTGGAGTAAAATGATTAATCATCATCATCAGGTGCCCTGCCGCATGGCGTTGGCGACCATGGACTTCCAACCATCTCTATCTCTCGTTGCCCCCAGCATCTCCCCCACCCTCCTCATCCCAAGCCACTCTGCAAGTCCGTCCAGCATTCTCTCCCTGGGTCTACCTGGTGTTCTCTTTCCCTCCAGCTTCCCTGTTGTGAACAGGTGCTCCAAATCCCCCTTTCTCATAAAATGGCCTATAAATGTTGCCTGTCTTTTCCTAGTCTTCCTTCTGAGTGATCTACTTGTGTCTGCCTCCATCAAGACTGTCTCGTTTGTTTTCTTTGCTGTCCATGGAACTCTGAACATTCTTCTTAGGAACCACAACTCGGCTGCCTCGATCCTGCTCTGGCTTTGCTTGCTAACTGTCCACGCCTCGCATCTGTACAACAGTATTGGTTCTATATAACATTCAAGGACTCTCTTTCTGATGTTAATTGATAGACATCTGTTGGTAAGAATGCTTGTCATTTTCTTGAATGCTGTTTTGGCTTGGCTGATTCTACCAGCTATTTCTGATGTGCATCTGCCGTCTGATGAAATGACCGTTCCCAGGTATTTGAACTTATTAACCTGTGTCAAGGTTGTGCCATTTGCTGTTATTTTGCATGAGGGGATTTCATGTTTTTTACTGATCACCATGACCTCAGTCTTACTGCTGTTTAGTTCCAGCCCCTTATCTTTGCTTTCTATTTCTAGTATATTCACAAGGTTTTGTAGGTCCCTTTCATTTTCTGCAATTGGCACGGTGTCATCTGCGTACCGAATGTTGTTTATCATTTTCCCTTTAATTCAGGGTCTTCTTCTAGGTTTCTCATGATGTTTTCGCTAGATCTGGTGACAAAACACAACCCTGTCTGACTCCTCTTTTGATGTTTTGAAAAGATCTTATATTGTTTTCTATTTTCTGATTGCAGCTGTTTGTTCCCAGTACATATTCCTGATTATTCGTAGATCTTTTCCATCAACATTGAGTCTCTCCAGTTGGTTGATCAATTCTTCATGTTGTACCCGATCGAAAGCCTTGGTATAGTCAACAAAGCATAAATACAAATCCTTATTTATCTCAATTGACCTCTCTATGATAGTTCTTAGGATGTATATGGCATTAATAGTTCCTTTCCCTTCCACAAATCCACACTGTTCTTCTGCTATTTTTCTTTTGATTCTATTCCTTGTACTCATCATGATTATTCTTAGCAGGATTTTTGTTACATGACTCATCAAGCTGATTGTGCGATGGAGTTCACATTCTATAGCCCCTGTCTTCTTTTGATGTGCAATGAAAATTGATTTTGACATATCTACCTTTGGGGATTTTTCCAGTGTCATAAATTTCATTCAGGAAGACGTGTTATTTTTTCTATGCCAAATTCCTCCAGGGCTTCAATCATCTCTGTAGTAATGATGTCTGGTCCTGGGGCTTTTCATGGTTTCATCTTTTTCAGTGCTGCTATAACTTCATCTTTCATTATGGGTGGTCCTTCAAAGTTCTTTTTTATAATGTGTTCTTCGTTTCTGTCATTATTAAAAAGGTCTTTAATGTACTCTCCCCATCTGTCCAGTATTTTGTCTTTTTCCATGATAAGCGTGCCATCTTTCGATTTTAAGCAACCAGTTGTTGTGCATGTAATTTTCCTGTGGACAATTTCTTCAATTCGTCTGTACATACTCTGAGGATCCATTCTGTGTCTTTCTTCTATCTCTTTGCATTTTGTGTTCAGCCAAGCTTCCTTAGCTTCATTGCACCTATGCCTGATTTCTTTGTTTATCTTCCTGTATATCTCCTCGTTTCTCTTTGCCTTCCTCCTTTCCTCCAAAATTTCATTAGTCATCCAGCTCTTTTTTGCTTTTCTATCTACTACAGGGATTTCTTCACAAGCTTCATTTATCGAACTTCTCAACTTTGTCCATTGTTCCGCACTGTCACCAACGTCTTCCAGAGCACTGAATTTGTCTTGAACATGTACATTAAAGTTTTGACGTATCATTTCATCTGTCTTTAAGAGTCCAAGGTTTAGTTTGATCTTGCTTTTGGTCTGTTTCCTTTTCCTCAATTTCTGCCTAAACCTTCCCACTACAGGATTGTGGTCACTGTTGCCGTCTGCGCCTGGTAGTGTTTTTGCTGACAGTAAAGAATTTCTAAATCTTTTGTTGATCAGGATGTAGTCAATTTGATTTTTGATATTATCTGCTGGACTCATCCACGTCCACTTTCTTGTTAGGCTGCTCAAACCAGGTGTTTCCTATTATGAACTCATTCATCTGTGCCCATTCTACAAGTTCCCCCCCTTTCATTTTGCGTACCAAGGCCATGAGGTCCAACTATATCGTCCACCCTATCATGTCCCACTTTAGCATTAAAATCTCCCATTATGACTGTAACTTCTTGTGATTTACATTGGACCTTGGCCATCTCTAAAACTTCGTAGAAGTTGTCGATGTCTTCCTGAGTACATGCGGATGTTGGTGCATACACCTGTATGATGCTGATATCAAATGGTTTGCCTCCGAATTTGACCAGTAAAACTGTCGGACACTGCCCATATCCCTTAATTGCTTTTGACTTGTCTTTGTCCATTATGATGCCTACTCCTCTTTCATGTGAATTACCACCAGAGTATATCACTATATATTCTCCTGATGTTATCATGCCTGCCCCCTTCCATCTCACTTCCCCTAGTCCTAAAATACTGATGTTAAGCCCTTCCATCTCCATTTTGATGTTGTCTAATTTACCTTTCTGCAACATTGTTCTGATGTTCCAAGTTGCTATTTGGGTGTGTTTGAATTTAATTTTGGTCGCAGTAGCTGGTTGACGGTCTGGTGTCACCTGCACCGCATGACAATCCCTACCAGACGAAGGTGCTCCACAGGAGCACCTATTGACGTCGTTAACTTTCTTCTTTCTCTTTCTCCTGTCCATGATTATTATTTTCATTTGGCATCATTTTTTATTATCTGATTTTTCCAGCTCAGGCTGAAGGCTACATGAAAAATATTATTTGTTGGTTATTCTGTAACTTTCTTGAAGAAAGAATGTTGTCCTATCCTATCTTGTCTTGTCTTGTCTTTAGCCTATCAACATCTGTTTGATATTTTGCTTCCTTTCCACAGATGGCGAAAACAGAGATGTTCTCTGCACGCAATGGGGATCGTTCTGACGTACCTAACGTCATTCTCCTCATCACTACCGCTACCTCAGATATGAATTCTGCTCATGTCATCAAAGAGGCTGAAGAAACGAAGAACAACCAAGGTCATTTTATTTTAGTGTTATTATCTGAGAGACCGCAAGACTCATACGACTTTTAAGATGTGGGCTAATGGCCATGATAATAGTGCCATAAAAGGTTTTCAGTGGAAATGGGGAACGGAAGAAAAAAGAATCAACACACATAAACATCCATACACACTATTATGCATGTATGTACACATTATACAAGAATGATTATCTTAGAGAGATAGGGAGAGATGGGGATTGGAATCTTAATCTGAAGTCAAAAGTTTTAATGGATAATTTACTGAACCATAGATACACCTGAACATAGGCTTAACAAAAACGTAAAGAGACATGATTAGAAGCGAAGCCGCGAGAAAGATTATTGGGACAACATCTGTCAACCATTACATCACACAACAGGGAGTCAAGTGGTTTGGCAGACACACTCCAGTCTACAACATGACTCTACGCCAGGCCTCCCATCTCTAGATACAGGTGCCAGGTTGATCATCCCATGACACCTTTCAGGTGTGAGCTTGAAAATATGGACAGATTCAGTTCACAGTTAGCATTACCTTAATTAAAAGATTCTGGTCAGTATGTCTTCAATACCGTTCTTTATATACAATAAAACTGCAGCACTCGCAAAGTTATCATAATATATTTCAGGAGGCTGGGAGGTGGTGGGTTAGTGCTCCCAACATTAAAAAAAATATTGTGATATTTTTCAGCCCTGTGGGATCCTACCTAGAGTTGAGCGTGCTATGAGCTTGTTGAGAAGACTGGGACCACAATGTCAAATCTCATCCACATCATCAACATCATCAGTGTTACTTTGAGGGGTTGCTCAAATTTTCTGATGAACACTACATGACTCAGTATTTCTCAGGACTGGCTAATGCCAGGACATAATATTATTGTAGAAGTAAGCATAAAGTATAACACGGTCACTGTGTAACTCCACTAATATCCCCATTGTCATCATCACAGCACTGTCAAAACTTGCCATAGATATTGTGGCACTTTATGGTCTGGTGTCTTGGTGAGCTCAGTTTCAGTGGGTCTGGAGGTGTTTAAGAGAATTAGTTAGACAGGATAGGGTGGAGGATATAGTTGGACCTCATGGCCTTGGTACGCAAAATGAAAGGGGTGAGAAACTTGTAGAATGGGCACAGATGAATGAGTTTATAGTAGGAAACACCTGGTTTGAACAGCCTAATAGAAGAAAATGGACTTGGATAAGTCCAGGAGATAATACCAAAAATCAGATTGACTACATCCTGATCAACAAAAGATTTAGAAATTCTTTACTGTCAGCAAAATCACTACCGGGCGCAGACTGCAACAGTGACCACAATCCTGTAGTGGGAAGATTTAGACTGAAATTGAGGAAAAGGAAACAGACCCAAAAAACATCAAATTAAACCTTGGACCCCTTCACTGCCACAGTATAATAGCACATTTGAATAACTGTATGCCAAGGCAAAATTTAGCTTTTTTGGGTAGGTTCAATAAAATGGTTACTGCTCACTTATTTCTTGACAGATCTCTCTGATTTGTTGTATGTTTTGTTGCTAAGCATTGGTCTACAATGTCCTGTCAAAATAACTTGATTATATTGATAATTAGTATAGCAGAAACTGACATAATTATAAAAAATTTACCCAAAATAACAGTTTTCGAGTATACACAAGCACATTGTGCCAAACAAAATGAGTCAGAACACTGAAAAAGTGGTCTTACTATTTATTCAACATCAGCACTAACACATGACAGTCATATAAATCCCAAGGAATGTTGTTCTTGATTATAATCTGCTCATAATTGGGGGTACTATTTTTTAGGTAAAAAGGGGCATAATCATGCTTTTCAGGGTATGTTCACTAACATGTACATTACTCATCCATTTATTGAGTTATTTGTTAGATTTTTTATGGATTTCTTCCTTATACCCTTGTCTACAATTTCACATCATTCTAATTTGATTTTGTTGGTAATGATGATGGTTCACACTAATAACATATGATAAAACAGTTTTTGTTTTGTTTTCAATTTGAGAGTTTTAGAACAATCCAGCACATAAAAGCCCACTAAACACAGCAAAAATACCTTTTGGTGTTTGCTCAACAACATTACAAACACCTGGGATTCAAACTGTTGTCAGTAAATGTCCCTCTGTGTAACAATCTGTATGTTACTGGGGGTACCCCAATTCTACTAGAAAGGGGCATAATTTTACTATTTGGGGTAGGTTCAGTACCTCAATCACTGCTTATTCATTTGTTGACATATGACTTAGATTTTATGGCTTCTCTTTCCTTTTACCCCAAGCTTTAATGCTATATAACAATGGTGTAATTTTATTAGCCATTAGGAAGATGGACAGGGATATAACGGATGGTGGTTTTACAAAAAATAAAAGTTTCTAAAAACATACACATGTTACAACACATAAAACCTGCAAAACACTGACAAAAACTTCTGTTAGTGTTTACTCAACATCACTGTAAGTACACAGTGTGGTCCAAATTGTTATAGTATAATAAATATTGGTAAGTGTTCAAAATGACAACTATGGAAAAAAAAGTCTGAAGAAAAAATAAACAATTGTCTGATAAAAACAAAGACCCCCCCCCCCCCACATACACACACACATGGTATCCATTTGTTATCACACAAAACACTGTAGGAACTGTGTTAGTGTTTCTGAACATATTGTAGGCCTACTCACATTACTGCCATGCTGTTATATAGGAATCCAGCACTTGCGCTTGGACATAATCCTCAGCTTGTCTGCATTCCCTGCTTCATAACTTTAGGGGATGGTGTTCTTTTTTTTTTGTCTGTCCAAATTGTGGTTCAAAGAAACACACAAGGGGATTCATTCTATACTCCACTTGGTCTTCTTTCACTGATGGCACTTGGTCTGGTCACAGCATTCACAAAACAGTGAACACACGCACAGGTGAGGAAAACCCCCCACTGTAGAATGGAAAACTAAGAAAACAAAAAAGCAGAAGAGAATGAAATGTGTAACTAAGAAAAACAAAAACAAAACAAAAACACACAAAAAACAGATTATCCTACTGCCAATATGCAAACTTGGTGTGATAGTCCATGAAACACTGGCCTAAGCACAATCCAGGCTTGGATGGGCAGGAGGGGCAATGGTAGCGGGATTCCTTCCGCACTTTGAGCTTTTTGGTGCAGACCCGACATGGCTGGGTAGGGGCAGCCTTGTTTGGTGTCGGTGGCAGTGGGAACAAAAAGTGGTTTGCACCCATCCTCACCTCGTCATCTGTTTTGCCTTCTTCCACAGCAGGCACCTGGTCTGGCCAAATCCAAGAGATGATGATACTCTCCGTAAAACCTAGGAAAGTTTTACAGGAGTCATCACCTCTTGACTTTTGTAAAATGAAGGCATTGCAGGCTGCAACCTGCAGAAAATGGAAAAACAATTTTTTTTGTCCATTTCATCGACTTCCGTGTGCAGTCATATGGATGAAGCAGCTGATCTTGTTTGTCGACTCCACCCATATTCCTGTTGTACTGCGATGAAACGGACGGACGAATGTTGATTCTCCGTCGTTCCTGGTCTGGAATCGGTGCCTCAGTGTGGCCGTGCGCAGAGGACAGCAGGTGCACCACTTTTGTGCTGTGGTACTTTGTGGCGATGATCTTGTTGTCACCACAAAGAGCAGCTGATGATCCGGGGTCCAGCTTCACACCACGTAGCTCCTCTGGAATACCCCGGTTCTCCTGGACGGTGCCGCAGGCCAAGGTGTTCCTTTCCAGGAGGTAGAGGTACAGCCTCAGACTACTGTACCAGTTGTCCGTGTAGACATGGTAGCCCTTTTCCAGGAGAGGGGCTACCAGGTACAGCACCATCTTCTCGCTGGTCGAGAGAGTGGGGTTGTCTGCGTTCACGGACTCCAGGACAGGCTGCACCTCGTTGATGGGGTCCTCCTTTCCAGCATACACCTTGAAGCGGTAGCAGTAGCCACCACTTCCCTTGACACGCCGTCGGACTCACAGCAAAGATAGATTTTTATTCCAAACCGGGCACGTTTCAAGGGTATGTATTGACGAAATATCAATCTACCCTTCCAAAGAAGTAGACTTTCATCAACACACACCACTTGCCGGGGCTCATACACCTTCTGGAACTTCTCATGCAGATGATCCAGAATGGGACGAATCTTGTAAAGACGGTCATACCCTGGATCACCTGGCACTGGCATGGCTGCATTGTCGTTGAAATGCAGAAATTGAAGAAGAATCTCAAATACAGAATAAACTTTCAAGATAAGTAAGCAGACCCACAACTGGGCACACACACACACACACACACACACACACACACACACACACACACACACACACACACACACACACACACACACACATACACACACACACATGTACACATTTACACAAACACATACTAACAGTATCACACACACTTGAATATAAAAACACCACACTGGTACAAAAAAGTGCTTTTGTGTTTTACAAAATGAACAAACTTGCATGGAAAACTTGCACACAGAAATAAATAATGCTTATGCACACACATGCGTGCACGCACACACACACACACACACACACACACACACACACACACACACACACACACACACACACACACACACACACACACACATATATATATACACACACACATGTACACATTTACACAAGCACACACTAACAGTATCACACAAGAAGAATATAAAAACACCACAATGGTACCAAAAAAGTGCTTTTGTGTTTTACAAATTGAACAAACTTGTATGGAAAACTTGCACACAGAAATAAATAATGCTTATGTGCATATGTGCACTCACACACACACACACAAACACACACACACACACACACACACACACACACACACACACACACACACACACACACACACACACACACACGCACACGCACATAGTCCCACCTATCCATACAGTTATTATTTCCCATACTTTAGTAAAAAAAAAAAGAAAAAAAAAGAAAAAGAAAAACAGAGCTACTTGCCTGGAACCGGTTTCTGGTCATGATGGAACTGAAGACTGGAACTCTGTACAGCAGCTTTCTGGACCAGTACAGTTCAATTGAAGGCAAGCGCACAATGCCCATCAGCAGAACCAGGCCCAGAAACTTCCTCATTTCTGCACCATCAACTTTCTCCCACTTGTTGGCCCTTGAAAATTCTGGAAGTTTGGGGTGTGCTTCCAGAAACTGGTCAGCATATAAATTGGTCTGAACCACCAGATGGTTGATCAGGTCAGAAAAAAATAAATCTATGTAGTCAACTGGCCGAAAATTAGCACAGTTGACTTTCAACCCTGGATTTCCAGTGAAAACAACACCAGGGTTGGGGGGCTGTGCATCAGCTTCTCTCCATTCTCTGATCAGCTCTTGCTGACCACGCCTCACGCCACGCCCCCTGCCGCTTCCACGGGACCCTCGCCGTCGTCCAGAGTCCCTACCACGTCCACGACCCCGTCGCCTCATGACAGGAGGGGGTGCAGTGCTCGTTGATGGCACGGGCTCCGGCATTTCTGCTTCGTCACCCTCGCTAGCGCCGGTTTCCTCTCTGAGCGAACAGAGGATCGTCGTCATCACCAGCACCTATCTCTGATAAAAGTGGATGGTGCTGATTCCCATCCGTCTCCTCCTCCTCACTAACATCAGGATCCGATCCTCCGAGGTCTTCGTCACCACTGTTTTGATCACTGAAGATCTCATCTAAAACATCAAGCGCAGTATATCGCTTGAAAACGGGACGAGCCGACGATGTGCTAGGTTGCGCAGCCATCTTGAATATGATAATCAGCTCCGACATCTCAACTCGCACTTAGCATACCCTGTGGTCAGTGACCGGTCAAGTACAGGAAAAGAGGTCTTTCCTTGACCTCAGTAGAAGAGTTGGAAACACTTTACCTGGTCGTCTCCCATTTAGATTTTTCCACTTTCCGTGATGCGGTTACTACGAGACCCACTCGTATACGGGCGTGGTGATTTTTGGTTTTTACTACGAGTGGCACTCGTACCAGGCAGGGAACGGGAAAAAGATGAAACCAGGAAAAGCCCCAGGACCAGACAACATTACGACAGAGATGATTGAAGCCCTGGAGGAATTTGGCATAGAAAAAATAACAGTCCTCCTAAATGAAATTTATGACACTGGAAAAATCCCCCAAGATATGTCAAAATCAAATTTCATTGCACTTCCAACGAAGACAGGGGCTATAGAATGCGAACTCCATCGCACAATCAGTCTGATGAGCCATGTAACAAAAATCCTGTTGAGATAGTCATGATGAGCACAAGGAATAGAATCAAAAGAGAAATAGCAGAAGAACAGTGTGGATTTGTGGAAGGGAAAGGAACTATTAATGCCATATACATCCTAAGAACTATCATAGAGAGGTCAATTGAGATGAATAAGGATTTGTATTTATGCTTTGTTGACTACACCAAGGCTTTTGATTGGATAAGACATGATGAATTGATCAACCAACTGGAGAGACTCAATGTTGATAGAAAAGATCTGCGAATAATCAGAAATATGTACTGGAAACAAACAGCTGCAATCAGAAAATAGAAAACAATATAAGCTCTTTTCAAAACATCAAAAAAGGAGTCAGACAGGGTTGTGTTTTGTCACCAGATCTGTTTTCACTTTACAGCGAAAACCTAGAAGAAGACCCTGGATTAAAGTTTGGAGGGAAAATGATAAACAACATTTGATATGCAGATGACACCGTGCTAATTGCAGAAAGTGAAAGAGACCTACAAAACCTTGTGAATATACTAGAAATAGAAAGCAAATGTAAGAGGCTGGAACTAAACAGCAGGAAGACTGAAGTCATGGTGATCAGTAAAAAACATGAAATCCCCTCATGCAAAATAACAGCAAATGGCACAACCTTGACACAGGTTGAGAAATTCAAATACCTGGGAACGATCATTTCATCAGACGGCAGATGCACATCAGAAATAGCCAGCAGAATCGGCCAAGCCAAAACAGCATTCAAGAAGATGACAAACATTCTTACCAACAAATGCCTATCAATTAACATCAGGAAGAGAGTTCTTGAATTTTATATAGAACCAATACTGTTGTACGGATGGGAGGCGTGGACAGTCAACAAACAAAGCCAGAACAAGATTGAGGCAGCCGAGATGTGGTTTCTAAGAAGAATGTTGAGGGTTCCATGGACAGCAAAGAAAACAAACGAGACAGTCTTGATGGAGGCAGACACAAGTAGATCACTCATAAGGAAGATTAGGAAAAGACAGGCAACATTTATAGGCCATTTTATGAGGAAGGGGATTTGGAGCACCTGGTCACAACGGGAAAGCTGGAGGGAAAGAGAACACCGGGTAGACCCAGGGAGAAAATGCTGGACGGACTTGCAGAATGGCTGGGGACGGGGAGGGTGGGAGAGATGCTAGGGGCAACGAGAGATAGAGGCAGATGGAAGTCCATGATCGCCAACGCCATGCGGCAGGGCATCTGATAATGATGATGAGTTAGTGGCACGGGTGCAAATTAAACAATTCTTTACCCACATAACACATACCTATATTTCTCTAGGTCTGAAAATACCTACCATTGCTGAATAGGTAAACTAGGAAATTAGATTGAAGATTTACTCAATATGTTTAGACATGATTACATGATATGTGTAAACATGATTACATGATATAAATGATTGTATGATATGTGTTAGATACGATTGCATGATATGTTGACAGGTATTCACATCATTGTAGTTGGTATTGGAGTCCCAGAGGCACAAGAACTAAAGAACATTGCCAGCTGGCCCCTACAGGAATCCTTGTTCCTCACCAAGACCGTGTCTGGTGTAGGAGACCCTCTTTACAAGATGGCATTTTCTTTCATACCGTGTAAGTACAAAATCTCTCGACATTAATAAAACATTGTTTTAAGCAACATAATACAAGGTTGAAATAAAATTGATGTCATGATCAACATGACAGTAACACACCAGAGCAAAATATATGTAACATGGCAGTAACACACCAGAGAAAAACAAATGTAACATGACAGTAACACAATGGAGAAAAATAAATGTAACATCGCAGTAACACACCAGAGAAAAACAAATGCAACATGACAGTAACACACTGGAGAAGAACAAATGTAACATGGAGTAACACACTTTAGAAAAACAATTGTAACATGGAGTAACACACTGGAGAAGAACAAATGTAACATGGAGTAAAACACTGGAGAAAAACAAATGTAACATGGAGTAACACACTGGAGAAAAACAAATGTAACATGGAGTAACACACTGGAGAAAAACAAATGTAACATGACTAACACACTGGAGGGTCAGAAGCATCTTTGAAATATTTGGAAGAAAACAAAATAGACTAACAGTTAAAACTTTGTCCAGTATTACTGTTACTCACTTGCAGTGTTTTATGAATTTATCAAATATTGACTTTGGAGTTTGTTAGGAAGGGTTCATGGACAATTCCATGTGTGCTCCATCCAGATCTGCCAGTAGTTACATCACAGATTTCTGAAGCCTGCACAAAGCCTTTTGTTCTGACAAAGTCTTGAAATTATGACAGGATGGGAAGAAACTAAAAAAATCCCAGAATGATCGGACTTGAAGATGAAAAGTAAAAGGCCATTTTTATGTCTCAAACTAGGACCGAACTCAAGCTATCAGATCTTGAACCCACAGTTCTATTGGAAAAGTAACAGGTCATGGATAAAACTGGCCCTCCCAAGGGACATAACTGTGGCTTGTCTGAGGGTGGAATCGATGAGCCCTGTGTTATAAGCATGACGCTTTAACAGTTGAGACAAAAGGTTATAAGTTATAAATTAACAATGTGATTTTATGCTATACCCGCTGAAGAGATATATAAAAATGGGAACCTGGCTATAATAACTTGGAACTAAAAGAATGACAACTAACCTGAATGGCAATTATATGAATGAATGTTCAGTAGGTGGCAATGATGAATACTGGTACATCACCAGCAAGTTGTACTTAAAAGAAACATCTAGTACAGTTCACGAAGACAAGAATCAAGAGAACAGGACCCAAGGAAAAGGCAACAAGCAACTGAAACCAGAACCACGCCATTCACTCACGTAGCCAACATATGACCATTACCAAAGCAACCCCCTACAGCAGTCCCTGGAGAAGAAGAAAGACCAAGGGGACAAGGACAATAAATTACCGTGAACATCAATCTAAAAAAATTAAAGAATGAGAAAAGAAAGAAGAGAGAGAGAGGGGGGTGCAAGGAGGGAGGGAGAGATATTAATGTATGAATTATCTCTGTCCATCCAAGTTTGTTATTTTGAAATTATTCAAAGATAAATGGCAAGATTTTAGGTACTTTTCCCACTCTCTGGGAAATGACCCAAACTCTGATCTCCAACTAAATAAACACAAAAAGGTGGGGATGTGGGTGGGGGAGACTAGACCTAGACATGCCGATGTTTAGTCGTCACAAAGTAAGATATTGTCAGCACCTATCAAGCTTCACAGCATTGAAGTCTTCCATGATAATATATTGGTACATTTCTGTTGCAGTGGGAAAATTACCTCATCTTTTGGACACAGGCAAAACAGGTAAGAACAGTTTGAATGATGTTTTAATGTGTCATCTTATATAACGACAAGGTTGACATAATAGCTGAAGGTACAGCAATGACTGTGGCAGGTATGGGAAACTTCCTCACTTAGTAATGAATATATTATATTAGAAGACAAAGTAAAGCCGTAATGTAATTTACATCAATTTTTCGTAAACAATGCGAATGATAAATGTCTGAATCAATGTTCGGTAGGTTTGAATGATGAATACTGGTAACATCACCAGTAACTTGTACTTCAAGAGACACCTGGTACAAGTCTAGAACACCAGGAACAAAAGTGGAAGACCCCAGGAAAAAGCAACAATTAACTGAAAGTAGCATTACTCCATCAAACACACAGAAGCACATTCCCAAAGCAGTCTTCTGGAGAAAGAGAAAAACCGAGGAGACAAGGAGAAGAAAGCACATGAACATCATTCTGAAAGAACAAAGAAAGAGAGAGAAAAAAGAGAGAGAAGGTGAGAGGGAGAGAGAGAGAGAGAGTGAGAGAGAGAGAGAGAGAGGGAGAGAGAGAGAGAGAGAGAGAGAGAGAGAGAGAGAGAGAGAGAGAGATGAATGCATGCATTACCCTCTGTCTGTTCAAGTTTATCATTTTCAAATTATCTAAAAGATAAATAGCATGATTCCCTACATGCTTCCCTCTTTATGGGAAACAACTCAAATTGTGATATCTTGAAAAAAAAAACAACAACCAGAAACGAAAAAGGGAAAGATGTGAAAATAAAACTAGACTTGCTGATTTTTAGTCATCATAAAGTGAGACATTATCAGTAAGTGTCATTTTCACAGCCTTCGAAATTTAGTCTTCCATGATAAATCGATTCATTTTTGTTCCAGTGGAAAAATCGCCTCATCTTTCAGACAAAAGGAGAAAAGGTAAGAGCAATTTAAATCATATCTCATTGTGCCATCTTATATAACGACAAGATTGACACATTAGTTGAAGGTGCAGCAATGACTGTAGCAATCAGTAATAAAGAAACACAAGTAAACCCTTCTCAATGAATAATGAACACTATCAGGAAACAAAGTGAGAGCGTACGTAATATATGTCAGTTTAGCAATGATAATAGTTTTATAATAATTATTAAAATAATCACAATATTTATATAGCGCAAAATCTTGATAAAATCAAATCTAAGCGCTGAAACACACACACACGCACGCACGCACACACACGCACGCACGCACACACACGCACCCACGCACACACACACACACACACACACACACACACACACACACACACACACACACACACACACGGCTATAAATGGGGAGAAAGAATAAAAACAATGGAAAATTATAGAGAGCATATTATATACAATTATATATTGCAATGTGATTCCCCTCCGAGTGGAGACAGGCTGCAGAGGGGATTGAGTGAGGTCAGGATTTTATGCAGAGGAGAAAAGGTGAGTTTTGAGAGCAGACTTGAAGGAGACAAAAGTAGGTTGCTGGTGGACTGAGAGAGGAAGTTTGTTCCAGGAGAGCGGACCAGAAACAGAGAAGGCTCGTGGACCATAGGTATTGAGCTTAGTGTGTGGAAAGCGAAAAGTCAGAGGATCGGAGGCAGAGCGGAGGGTACGTGAGGGAACATAGATCTCAAGTAGGCTTGACAGGTAATCGGGGGTTGCGTTATTGAGGCTTTTGTAGCACATGGTGTCTAGTTTGTACTGTATGCGCTTTGATACAGGGAGCCAGTGAAGTTGTGCCAGGAGAGGAGATATGTGGTCAGCTTTTTTCTTTTTGAAAACAAGGCGTGCAGCATTGTTTTGAATGCGCTGTAGGATGTGAATGGTGGAGGCAGGAAGACCAGACAAGAGTGAATTGCAATAGTCAATGCGAGACATTATGAAGGAGAGAACGAGTTTTGCAGTTGTCTCCACAGAGAGATACTTTCTGATACGATGGAGGTGATAGTAGTAAGATCTGGCAGTTTGAGAAACAAAGTAGTTCATGGAGAGGGTAGAGTCAATGCAGACTCCAAGGTTTTTAGCTGAATCAGAAATTGGGACTGATGTGTTACATAATGGGAGAGAAAGAGGAGGCAGCTGAGAAAGTTTCTGATGGGTGCCAATGAGGATAGCTTCTGTCTTGTCATCATTTAGCTGAAGTTTGTTGTGTGTCATCCAATTTTTAATGTCCGAGTAACACTCAGTGCTGCGAGTCAGGAGGCACTGTATATTGTCAGATGAGTCACTGTCTTGAAGTTGGGTGTCATCAGCATAGAAGTGGTGTTTTATAGAGTGGGAGTTGATGATGGTGGACAGGGGGGAGGTGTAAAGAGTGAAAAGAACAGGGCCAAGGACAGATCCTTGTGGAACACCACAGGTCAGGTATGCAGGTTGAGAGTAAGTGCCATTGATGAGAACAGTTTGTTTTCTGTTTGACAGATATGAAGTGAAAAAGGAGAGAGCAATGTCAGAGATGCCAAAAGTATGATGAAGTCTAGAAAGGAGAATACCATGATCAATGGTATAAAGGCTGCAGACAGATCAAGGAGTGTGAGGAGAGAGACTTTGCCAGTATCAGTTGCAAGGAGGAGATTGTTGAGAATGTGTAGCAAGGCAGTTTCAGTGCTATGGCACTGGCAGTAGGCTGACTGGAAAGGATTGAGGAGATTGTTGGCAGACAGGTGAGAGTTTAGTTGGTTAAGGACAACTTTTTCAAGCAGTTTTGACAAGAAAGAGAGATTAGAGATAGGCCGGTAATTTTTCAGTTCATTTGGGTCTAAATTGTATTTCTTGAGGAGAGGGTGAACAATAGCAGACTTGAAAGAATCTGGGACAGTTCCAGTTTGGAGAGAAGTGTTGATGATGTCAGTGATGAATGGGAGGAGCGTAGGGAGACAGTCAGAGTAGAAAGAACCTGGAAGAGGATCCAGTTCGCAGGTTTTGAACGACATGGATCTGATTGTTTTGAGAATTTTTTCTTGTGAGACTGGGGTAAAAGTAGTAAGAGGTGTGCCAGAGAAGGAAGGGTCAGGTGGGCATGGTTGACAGGGTGTCCTGTCAAGCCTGTCACGAAGAGTTTGTATTTTGGTGGTGAAATACTTGGAGAATACAGATGGGAGTTCTTCATTTGTGTGTTTTGTTGGGAGAGGTAAATTTTTTCGTGTGCCAAGGAGATGATTCATGGTTTTAAAGAGTTCTTTTGAAGAAGAGGCATTCAGGATTTTGGTTTGGAAATAGCTTGTTTTTGCAGATGCAATGAGGGTGGATACTTTTGTTTTAGAGGCTTGGAAAAGTTGCCTATGTACAGTGAGTTTGGATTTGCACCAGCGGCGCTCTGCTCTGCGGCGGGCACGTTTTGCACAGGCAATCTCATGAGTGAGCCAGGGGGTAGGGGGGGCGGTCAGGTAAAAGACGGGTTGTGGCTGGAGCATGATTGTCCAGAAGATGGTGGAGAGTAGTGTAGAATTCATCGGCAAGGTTATGTGACTTTTCAGAAAGGAGACAGAAGGCATCAGATGAAAATGTGGAGAGGTCGATAGATTTGAGATTGCATCGAGTCACTGTGCGCATGGTACAGGAAGGAGGAGGAATGTCAAGAGAACAGAGAATTGCAGAGTAGTCAGATGAAAGGGCTGAAGTTAGACGGGTAGAAAGAACTAAGCAGTTATCAGTAGCTGAATTGTGGTGATCACGAGAAATGATCCAGTCAAGAATGTGACCTTTTTGATGGGTTGGTTCAGAAATGTGATTGGACAGAGAGTTGATGATATGTCTTGTGTCATAACGGTGAGTGTTGTCATAGTGGACATTGATGTCACCTAGAATGATGAGATTTCCAGGTAAGAGGCAGTAGTAATCAAGAAGTTGATCAAAGTCAGAGAGAAACATGGATGTGGTGAGCTTGTTGGCAGAGCTAGGTGGAGGTCGATAGACACAGGAGAAGGTGATGGGGTGGGGGGTGAATTGGATTGGATTCAACGTGCTCGAAAGAAGGATGGGAGAAAGGCAGAGACTGCGAGAAAGACAGGCGGGAATGGAGTGAGTCGTTGTAGAGGATGGTGATACCACCACCTCGGGATGAGCGATGGAAAGAAGCAAGCCTGTAACCACTTGGAGTGAGACTCACATGTATAGGTTCATGACCAAGGGGGTTAAGCCATGTTTCGGTGATAAAAGCAATGTCAAAATGCTCATCTGCGATAAAGTCAGCAATGACATCGGCTTTGCCATCAGTGCATGTTGACTGAGCGTTAAAAAGGCATAGTTTTAGTTTATCACAATTCGGCGGCCGAGGTGGAGACGAAGGCAGCACCGACGGGACAGAAGACGAAGGCGACACCAGCGGGGCAGAAGATGAAGGCAACAACGACGGGACAGAAGACGAAGGAGGCACCAGTGGGACAGAAGACAAAGGCAGCACCAGCGGGACAGAAGATGAGGGCAGCGCCGGCGGGACAGAAGACGAAAGCGGCACCGGCGGGACAGAAGGCGAAGGCGGCACCGGCGGGACAGAAGGCGAAGGCGAAGACGGCAGAGGAGGAGACGAAGTTTGCAGCAGCAAGGTCGAGTGCAGGGGCAGTGGAGGAGACGAAGAAGCAGAAGAGTGGTGTCGGACTGGCACAGCAGGAGGCAGATTGGCACAATGAAAGTTTTTTTGACATACAGATTTTATTTCAATTCACTTAGAGTTAACATAAGTAAACAAGCTAATGCATTTATAATTATGTAAATAACACCTAACATCAACACCATCAACTAGGAAGACATTGTCCACAACAGAGTAAGCTGATGACAGCAGAGCACGCAGAACACAGTCACTTTTGAACAGCACAGACCAGCTGCTGTTCAACAGTAAGGAGACTGGCAGAAGCCTTGGTGCCAGGTGTCTTTGGAATTGTCTTCGATCTGACTGACTGTTCTGTCCATCTGATTAAGTTTGGAAATTCTGAACTGCAAGCCAGGTGTTTCTGAGGTGATACCCATTTCTGGTTCGATGGACAATCATCCAACCATGTTGGAAAGATGTCCTATTACCGAAAGAACGTCAGACTAGGGCTCCATACTTGGGGGCTTAGGTAAATCATGGATACCCAGTCATCAAAGAGGCACAGAATGGCATCCTCGTCAAAGACCTGACTCTAAGGAACACTGGCACTTTGATTAACAGCAACATCTACCTCTTCCTTGACGAAGCTGGTGAATAAAAACCCAACCATTTGACTATGGACAGACAACATATCCATTCCTGTTGCCGATTAAGGAAATGAGTTGGGATACTGACTTACGTCGTCTAGTATGAGTCTTCTTGTGGAATTCAACACTGATCCTGGAGACGTATGACGATTGCTCTTCTAAAGGCACTGCATGAAAAGGTGTCCTGTGGCCTCGGGTTTTGTTTCTGCTGGCCAATATTCTGTTAAATAACAGGTGTTCTACACTGTTCAAGTATGACTGTGCCCTGTGTGCACTGCTGTTTCTGGCTTACTCTGTTCAGGAAAGTATCTTCCCAATTGGTAATGTTGATGTCAGTGACAGCTGATCAAGTTGGCTTTCAGAGTACGTTTACATATTCGTGGCTTTCAGAGTACGTTTACATGTACATATTCTGTATGCTTTGCATATATGGAAGTGGTGATATACAAAATCATTTGGCAAAATGAAAAGTAAAATATGTTTACTAATGCTGTTGTACCCTTGAAGAACTCACTAACAAATACAACAATTGCCCCTAGCATAAATGTATGTAAGGAAGTCTTTAAATAAAAGCTGAGGGTATAGCATTTACATGATTTGATAAATGAAAGTTGTCTTACATAATTTGATATATGAAACTTGTTTCTGTACCATGCCATACGTAAAGGAATTGATTGCACATATTTCTAGCCCTACTGCTACTACTATAGTACAATGACAAACGTAATAGAGAAATGAGATGAATGATAGACCTGATGTATCAACTGTAATTGTTTTGCATCATCTCTAAAACAACAGGCTACCAAGAAAGCAGCTAAATCAACCAGATTTCACTTCTTCTACCCCCTTTATGGGAGTCTTGGTAGTCTGGTTGTCATTGCCCAGCTATATGATGAGCTTGGGTTTGCATTATAAGAACTGTAAGCTTTATAGTCCTGCAATGTGTGTTTCTTTCATATGACCTAGTATGCAAGGTGTAGTTATCTTTTCATGTGCAACTGTTTCTTATGAGTGTGAGCTGGTATGTACATGTATCTCAGTATGTTGTGTTTTCTTTTTTTCCATTTAGAATTGATCAGCGTTGCTCTAAACAAGCCAGCAGCCTCCAGCAAAACATATGCATATTTTTTTCCGAGAAATGCAGTGGACGGCTTCACAGAAATTGGACATCCATGTGCTGAAACTGTTCCGCTGGACACGAAGCCTTACCATTGGTGGAGGGTAAATCTGATGGAGCTTTATGAAATTCATAGCATTATCGTCACGAACCCAGCACATTGCTGTCGTGAGTATATATTACAGAATTAAAAGCTAAACTACGGAAGATGTTGAGTACAAGAAAAGAAATCATTTTGTGTGCTACTTGACATTGAGACTACCGATAATTAGCTCTTTTCACGGGTATACAGGCTAACTGAACAAAACGGCAACTAAAAGATGTCATGAATCAGATACAAGTAATGTAAACATGACTGTACAGTAACAGCATCAGAGACAGAAGAGAACGGAATCCTCCTATCTTATAGATAAACTTGGAACACATACGCCATATGTTCTCAATGACAAACCATAACGACTTCCTCTACAGAATGCAGTACAGTGATTCTTTCATATGCATGCATTTACGCTGGTCTCATTTCTTCATATGCACACGATTCTTTCATGTGCTTGCAGTTTACCTGTTGGTGTATATGTGCTGGCATATGTATTGATCGAGGTATAGCATTATTTCTTTTATCCACCCACGTACAGTCATGTTTATATCACTTGGATGAATTTATGCATACAATCTGTTTTTATTGTGCGCTCATATGCATGTGTGTGTCTGCATGCTTCACTTTGATACTGACAAGTAATGCTTTCTTTCCAACATGTTATGTCTTTTCAACTGAAATAAATCGTATCATTTCCCCCTCCCCTCCCCCCTTTTTTCACACACCAGTTCAGTGAGGCCTTGATTTTGCAGCTACACATACAACTTGACGTTTCTTTGTTTTTACCTGTTTCAATTCCTGCTTTATAAAACATGCCCATGCATTTTTTTTATTGGTGTATATAATGATAAAAAACATTCGATACGCAGATGACACTGCGCTAATTGCAGAAAATGAAAGGGACCTACAAAACCTTGTGAACATACTAGAAATAGAAAGCAAAGGTAAGGGGTTGTAACTAAACAGCAGGAAGACTGAAGTCATGGTGATCAGTAAAAAAAACATGAAATCCCCTCACGCAAAACAACAGCAAATGGCACAACTTTGAGACAGGTTGATAAGTCTGAACACCTGGGAACAATCATTTCGCCAGACGGCAGATGCACATCAGAAATAGCCAGCAGAATCAGCCAAGCCAAAACAGCATTCAAGAAGATTACAAGCAGTCTTACCAACAAATGCCTATCGATTAACATCAGGAAGAGAGTTCTTAAATGTTATATAGAACAAATACTTTTATACGGATGTGAAGCATGGACAGTCAAAAAGTAAAGCCAGAACAAAATTGAGGCAGCCGAGATGTGGTTTCTAAGAAGAATGTTGAGAGTTCCATGGACAGCAAAGAAAACAAACAAGACAGTCTTGATGGAGGCAGACACAAGAAGATCATTCATAAGGAAGATTAGGAAAAGACAGGCAACATTTATAGGCCATTTTATGAGGAAAAGGGAATTGGAATACATGGTCACAACGGGAAAGCTAGAGGGAAAGAGAGCATCAGGTAGACCCAGGGAGAAGATCTTGGACGGACTTGCAGAGTGGTTGAGGACAGAAAGGATGGAAGAGGTGCTTGAGGCAACAAGAGAGAGAAACAGTTGGAAGGCCATGGTCGCCAACACCATGTGGTGAGGAACCTGATGATGATGATGGTGACATATATATTGTTTAATGGACATGTATACATTTATACTCGAGAAACTGCATTCAGCAAGTACATTGTAGTTGATTTTCTATGTTTTGGCCTCGTATCTTCTTCAGGATAAAGCAATAATAATATGACATGACCATTTTTACATTGTAGAATTCATTTCACTTCCCCAAGATATCGATTGTCTCCCCCCTCTTCACAATTACCATTACTCACAAATACTTTATGATTTCATATCAGTCCTTTGCCCCTGCTTGTCCAGACAACAGCGAAGTTTGGTTTGTTTTTCCACTGGCTCTTGTGTTTGTTGTTTGTTATTTGTTGTCATATGTTTACACTTGACAAAGCCAATTGGCAAAAAATGTGCCGTCTTGTTTTGCTGTATTGAATATGTATTCTGATTCTATTTTCATGTTTTGCTGGTTCTCGTTTGATTGAATGAGGACAGTCTTACGTTATTCAAATCAGCGATAATCAAACGAATCCAAATCAGGTTCGACTTGTCCCACAGGAGAGCAAATGATGAAGTGCAAAAGCGCTCTTGCGAAAACTACATTTGCATCCAATCGAAGCATAAATTGAGTATAAAATTTGCCACACTTTGCTTTTAATGTATAATTTTGAATACGATGTCAATGTATGTGGGAACTTCTCCTGCCTCACAAACTGTAGGGTGGCAATAATTATTGCATACAACTCTAATGAAAGACACAGGCTGAAGTGCAGCATCTGAGATTTTTTTTATCTCTACAACGATCTTCACAAACACAGTAGTGACCAAAAATCACCCAAGGGACGTAACTCTCAGTTCCTGTTTACTAAAAGTAACACTAAAAAAAAAAAATCTCTTAGATCACAGGAAGTTGCTCCATTACTCACCCCCCCCCCCCATCCTCCCAGCGAAGTGCAACTACGTACCGAATTGTTTTCATAATAATGACAAGAATAAAACTGAAATCAATGTCATCAAAATATTTGTGGCAGACGTGAAATGCGCCCAGAGCAAGTTGTGATATGAGGACCTCTGGCAGGAGATGGTGGATGTGATGTTGACGGCTCTGCAGAACTTGCTGCTGAGGATGTTGTCATCAATGATGTAGACAGATCCTCAGTAGCAGACGAAACCAGGGTGTTAGTAGCAGACGAAACCAGGGTATTGTCCTCTGAAGTCGTGAGCAGCGTGACAAATGCAGTTTTCAGACAGTCCACAGAGACTTTCTCTGAACAGCACTTGATGTCAAGAATGTAGAACTTGTTACTGGTGTCAATCATGCAGTAGGGGCAATCATCGGGATGTTGGAATGGGTGACAATGAGAATTGTTTCGGACTTAGACGTACCCAGTGGAGGCCAAGTTTGAAGGTACATAGGCAGGCTAGTTTCAATGGAACGTTAGAGCTTGTGGAAGCAGAGTGCGCATGGTGTGCTGGATATGTTTGAGGAACGTCGAGTCTGGTTCCATGGTGCGTGCATCCAGTGGCTGGTGAAAAGGTGAGCCATAGACAAGCTCAGCAGGAGAACAAGCAGGGCGTTTCTCACCAAATCCATTCAGATTGAGGAGTTCAGCATTTATTTTGACCTGAGACTCACCAAAAGTCTTAGTTAGAGCTATCTTCAAGGTGTTTATATTTGTTGACAGCTGGTGGGTTGGATGAACTTCCTCTGCTGTGTTAACATCAGGTGCACTCACAATGTAGTCATATTTTGTTTGATCTTTACTTGTGCCCTTGGTGCCAAACTGGGCTCCCACCCTTGCAAACCAAACTTCTGATGAATTTTGTCAATGAACAACTTTGTTTCTCAAACTGCCAGATCTTACTACTATCACCTCCATCGTATATGCCTGATCAGGAAGTATCTCTCTGTGGAAACAACTGCAAAACTCGTTCTCTCCTTCATAATGTCTCGCATTGACTATTGCAATTCACTCCTGTCCGGTCTTCCTGCCTCCACCATTCACATCCTACAGCGCATTCAAAACAATGCTGCACGCTTGTACTCAAAAAGAAAAAAGCTGACCACATATCTCTCTCCTGGCACAACTTCACTGGCTCCCTGTATCAAAGCGCATACAGTACAAACTAGACACCATGTGCTACAAAAGCCTCAATAACGCAGCCCCCGATTACCTGTCAAGCCTACTTGAGATCTATGTTCCCTCACGTACCCTCCGCTCTGCCTCCGATCCTCTGACTTTTCGCTTTCCACACACTAAGCTCAATACCTATGGTCCACGAGCCTTCTCTGTTTCTGGTCCGCTCTCCTGGAACAAACTTCCTCTCTCAGTCCGCCAGCAACCTACTTTTGTCTCCTTCAAGTCTGCTCTTAAAACTCACCTTTTCTCCTCTGCATAAAATCCTGACCTCACTCAATCCCCTCTGCAGCCTGTCTCCACTCGGAGGGGAATCACATTGTAATATACATGTATAATTGTATATAATATGCTCTCTATAATTTTCCATTGCTTTTATTCTTTCTCCCCATTTATAGCCATGTGCGTGCGTGCGTGTGTGTGCGTGCGTGCGTGTGTGTTGTCTGTTTCAGCGCTTAGATTTGATTTTATCAAGATTTTGCGCTATATAAATATTGTAATTATTAATTATTATTATCATTAAAATTCAGGTAGTGTGACAGACACTGTGTTGATCTGGTTAGACTGAGCAGTTGGAGCTTGAAGGTGTGTTCGAAATCCAAAAGAAGTGTAACTGCCTGCGTTCAAGCAAACAGGAACCAGAAAAAAAACACGCAAGAAGAATACGAACGCGTATTAATACAACAAGACAAGACAGGCGCAAATTGTCAGCCAACTGGCTTTTGTCAAGCGTAAGATTACAAACAAACAAACACCAGATACAAAAAGTTTGAGAAAAAGACTGAAACTTCCCTGCTGCCATGTCCAATGTGAGAAAATATGATGTCAGAGTGGAAATGAGAACTATGACGCACTATCGAAGAGTAGTGTTTGGAATGTAAAGGATACCAGTATTGAATAATGCAGAAGAGAAAATATAGGCATATGTTGGACAGAATGGGAAGATATTTAATCAAGAGGTATTAAATAATGCAGAAGAGAAAATATAGGCATATGTTGGACAGAATGGGAAAATATTTAATCAAGAGGTATGGCTGATGTAAATGGAACGTGCCTAGTGCAATAAATCCGATCTGACCTTGGAATAGGAAGAAAAACATCCTAAACCAACAGCCAAGGAGCTGAAGGGAAAACTCTTCCATAAGCCTGCTCATCGGGAACCCCCTCGCAACACCTTTCCCGAAGTAGAATATTACATCAACAAATGCCACAAAGAAATATGCTCTCTGAATATGCGGCCAAGGAGATGTTCAAATATCACCAAGGAAGAAAATGACGCGCTACACTCTCTCAAAAACAGAGACGACATTGTCATCAAACCAGCCGATAAAGGTGGCGCTATTGTTGTATGGGACAGGACTCTTTACATGCAGGAAGCCCTGAAACAGTTCCATCATCAAGCGTTTTACCAAAAATTGGACAAACCTGCACACATGACCAATCATGTTAAGATGTGGTATCCTTTATATTCCAAACTACTCTTCGCTAGTGCGTCGTAGTTCTCATTTCTACTCTGACATCATATTTACTCAAAAACACATGATGTCATCTTAGTCAGTTTATTCCCTTTCTCACACTGGACACAGCAGAAGGGAAGTTTCAGTCTTTTTCTCAAATTTTTTGTATCTGGTGTTTGTTTGTCTGTTTGTAATCTTACGCTTGACAAAAGCCAGATGGCCGAAAATTTGCGCCTGTCTTGACTTGTTGTATTAAATACACGTTCGTATTCTTCTTTCGTGTTTTTTCTGGTTGAAGTTGTGTTGCTAGGTCAGCAAGAATATATCCAGAGGATATTCCTTCAGCCATTTTTGACAGTGCTCAGTGTCGGGCTCACCAATGTTGCACGGCAATAATTAGTTGTGTACAACCCTGAAGAAAGACAGACTGAAATGCAGCTTCTGAGATTTTTTATCTCTACAACGATCCTCATACATGTAAACACAACAGTGACCAATACTCACCCTATGGACATAACTCCTGGTTACTAAAAACAAAAACAAAAGGAAAATAACTCTTAGAGCACAGGAAGTTGCACAAAACCCTTCAAGGCTCTCAGGTCTAAAGCAGCTTCTTTCATAACCGTACCTAGGTTCTCTCCAAAATAAATTCTTCTCTGTTTTAGCCCAGTTACGTGAAACATCCTCCCAGCATCTTGAAGACCAAGTGAGTGTCTGGATGTTTCAGACAAAAACACTCAAAACATATCTCTTTCAGAAACACCCTCAAATTTTTATAGATTAATGCTTGACAACTTTCGTGAGCCTGGGTGCGTGGCAAATTATGTGTCTCTGTGTGTGTGCGCTTGTTTCCTGTCTGTGTGTGTGTGCGTGCGTGCATGTGTGTGCGTATGTGTGTGTGTGTATCTGTGTATGTGTGTGTGTGTGTCTATGTCTGTGAGTGTGTGTCTGTTTGTGTGTGTGCGTGTGTTCATGCGTATGTTTGTATAATTAAGGCCTGTATTTATCAAATGATTTATACAGTTGTGTCTTCTTTCTGATCTATTGGTACTATTGCTTGTTTCTGATTTTATATTGTTTATTGTCATTCATGATGAAGTGACTATGGAATCTGAATCAAAGTCTCTGCCAAATATTAACTAGAAAAAATACTATTAGAACGCATGTTTAATATGATAAAACAAAACAGGCGCAGTTTTTGGCCAACTGGCCTTTGGCACGCGTATTCAAAAAGCAATAATAAATACACAACTCTTGGCACAAAAACAAAACAAAAAAAGTAGGCAACTTCCAAATACCTCGTTCAGTAGAAGAAAATGGCAGCTGTGTATATCGAACTATGTTTATACTGCATTAATGTCTGTGTTTATACTGCATCAATGTCTGCGTTTATACTGCATCAACACACACACACACACACACACACACACACACACACACACACACACACACACACACACACACACACACACAC
>JAPXFY010001160.1:37500-40205 GCA_030674185.1 Monoplex corrugatus
TGATCACCATGACTTCAGTCTTCATGCTGTTTAGTTCCAACCCTTTACCCTTGCTTTCTATTTCTAGTATATTCAGAAGGTTTTGTAGGTCCCTTTCATTTTCCGCAATTAGCATGGTGTCATCTGCGTATCGAACGTTGTTTATTATTTTTCCTCCAACCTTTAATCCAGGGTTTTCCTCTAGGTTTCTCATGTTTTCGCTGTAAAGTGAAAACAGATCTGATGACAAAACACAACCTTGTCTGTCTTCTCTTTTGATGTTTTGGAAAGAGCTTAGATCGTTTTTTATTCTCATTTCAGCTGTTAGTTCCAAATACATATTTCTGATTATTCGTGATCTTTTCCATCAATATTGAGTCTTTCTAGTTGGTTATTCAGTTCTTATGTCTTATCCAATCGAAAGCCTTGGTATACTCAACAAAGCATAAATATAAATCATGTTCATCTCGATTGACCTCTCTATGATAGTTCTTAGGATGTACATGGCATTAATAGTTCCTTTCCCTTCCACAAATCCACACTGTTCATCTGCTATTTCTCTTTTGAGATTCTATTCCTTGTCTTCATCATGATTATTCCTAATAGGATCTTGGTTACACGACTCATGAAACTGATTGTGCGATGGAATTCGCATTCTATAGTCCCTGTCTTGTTTGAAAGTGCAGTAAAAAGTGATTTTGACATATATTAGGGATTTTTTCTAGTGTCGTAAATTTCATTTAGGAGGACTGTTATTTTTTCTATATCAAATTCCTCCAGGGCTTCAATCATCTCTGTCGTAATGTTGTCTGGTCCTGGGGCTTTTCCTGGTTTCATCTTTTTCAATGCTGCTCTAACTTCATCTTTCATTATGGGTGGTCCTTCAAAGTTCTTTCTTAAAATGTGTTCTTCATTTCTGTCCTCTTCAAAAAGGTCTTTAATGCATTCTCCCCATCTGTCTAATATTTTGTCTTTTTTTTCATGCGAAGCGTGCCATCTTTCGATTTTAAGCAACCAGTTGATGTGCATGTATTTTTCCTGTGGACAATTTCTTCAATTCGTCTGTACATACCCTGAGGATCCATTTTGTGTCCGTCTTCTATTTCTTTGCATTTTGTTTTCAGCCAAGCTTCCTTAGCTTCATTGCATCTATTCCTGATTTCTTTGTTTATCTTCCTGTATATCTCCTCGTTTCTCTTTGTTTCCTCCGTTCCTCCATCAAGCCTAAAATGTCTTTTGTCATCCAGTTCTTTTTTTGCTTTTCTATCTACTTCAGGGATTTCTTCACAAGCTTCATTTATCGAATTTCTCAACTTTGTCCATCGTTCCTCACTGTCAGCAACGTTTTCCAGAGCACTGAATTTGTTTTGAACATGTACATTTAGTTTTTTACATATTGGTTCATCTGTCTTTAAGAGTCCGAGATCTAGTTTGATGTTGCTTTTGGTCTGTTTCCTTTTCCGTAATTTCAACCTAACTCTTCCCACTACAGGATTCTGGTCACTGTTGCAGTCTGCACCTGGTAGTGTTTTTGCTGACAGTAAAGAATTTCTAAATCTTTTATTAATCAGGATGTTATCAATCTGATTTTTGATATTATCTGCTGGACTCATCCAAGTCCATTTTCTTCTATTAAGCTGCTCAAACCAGGTGTTTCCTACATGAACTCATTCATCCGTGCCCATTCTACAAGTTTTCCTCCCATTTCATTTTGTGTACCAAGTCCATGAGGTCCAACTATATCCTCTACCCTATCCTGTCCCACTTTAGCATTAAAATCTCCTATTATTATGGTAACTTCTTGTGATTTGCATTGGGGCTTGGCCACCTCTAATAGTTCGTAGAAGTTGTTGATGTCTCTCTGAGTACTTGTGGATGTTGATGCATACACCTGAATGATGTGGATATCAAAATGGTTCTGCCTCCCAATTTGACCAGCAAGACTCTGTTGGACACAGCCCAGTATCCCTTAACTGCTTTTGATTTGTCTTTGTCCATTACAATGTCTACTCCTCTTTCATGTGAGTTTCCGCCAGAGTATATTACTGTATACTCTCCTGGTGTTATCATGCCTGCCACCTTCCATCCACTTCCCCTTGTCCTAAAATACTAATGTTAAGCCTCTCCATCTCCATTTTGACATTGTCTAATTTGCCTTTTTGGAACAAGTTCTTATATTCCATGTTGCTATTTTAGTATTTTTGAGTTTGAGTTTGGTCGCAGTATCTGGCTGACGGTCTGATGTCACCTGCGCTGCAAGGCGGTCCCTACCGAACGAAGGTGCTCCATTGGAACACCTATTCACGTCGTTATCTTCATTTTCCTTCTTTTTTCTGTCCATAATGTTCTTGGGAGAATACGATGGTGGTTTCCCTTGCTTTCCATCGTTTTTTTGTTGTTTTTTTGGTCTCTCCACTAGCCTTATTCTCTCCTGAGATGTCCACAAGGCAGTGGAGCTATTTACACATAGTTGGGGTCTGGTTCGTGGGCATCAGGGCATATCCACACGCCGGTGGGCCTGCGTGCCGCACGTTGGGGGCCAGACCCCTCCGAGTCCCACGAATTTTAGCCTGAGTCCGTGAGGTGCTCAGTTACCGCATGTCGCCACGAGGAGGCACAGCGTAGGGCTTGATGGAGAGGGTATGTACTTACAGGAAGAGATTTAGCATTCTGCTCTTCTTTTCGCATAGCTGCAAGCAGCAGTGCTAGCCAGCAGTGCAGGCTGA
>JAPXFY010001161.1:0-10000 GCA_030674185.1 Monoplex corrugatus
GGGGGCTGCGTTATTAAGGCTTTTGTAGCACATGGTGTCTACTTTGTACTGTATGCGCTTTGATACAGGGAGCCAGTGAAGTTGTGCCAGGAGAGGAGATATGTGGTCAGCTTTTTTCTTTTTGAGTACAAGGCGTGCAGCATTGTTTTGAATGCGCTGTAGGATGTGAATGGTGGAGGCAGGAAGACCAGACAGGAGTGAATTGCAATAGTCAATGCAAGACATTATGAAGGAGAGAACGAGTTTTGCAGTTGTTTCGACAGAGAGATACTTCCTGATCAGCCTTATACGATGGAGATGATAGTAGCAGGATCTGGCAGTTTGAGAAACAAAGTTGTTCACGGAGAGGGTAGAGTCAATGCAGACACCAAGGTTTTTAGCTGAATCAGAAATTGGGACTGATGTGTTACATAATGGGAGAGAAAGAGGAGGCAGCTGAGAAAGTTTCTGACGGGTGCCAATGAGGATAGCTTCTGTTTTGTCGTCATTAAGCTGAAGTCTATTGTGTGTCATCCAGTTCTTAATGTCCGAGTAACACTCAGTGGTGCGAGTCAACAGGCGCTGTATATTATCAGGTGAGTCACTGTCTTGAAGTTGGGTGTCATCAGCATAGAAGTGGTGTTTTATAGAATGGGAGTTGATGATGGTGGACAGGGGGGAGGTGTAAAGAGTGAAAAGAACAGGGCCAAGGACAGATCCTTGTGGAAGACCACAGGTCAGGTATGCAGGTTGAGAGTAAGTGCCATTGATGAGAACGGTTTGTTTTCTGTTGGATAGGTATGAAGTGAACCAAGACAGAGCAATGTCAGAGATGCCAAAAGTATGATGAAGTCTAGAAAGGAGAATACCATGATCAATGGTATCAAAGGCTGCAGACAGATCAAGGAGTGTGAGGAGAGAGACTTTGCCAGTATCAGTTACAAGAAGGAGATTGTTGAGAATGTGCAGTAGGGCAGTTTCAGTGCTATGGCACTGGCGGTAGGCTGACTGGAAAGGATTGAGGAGATTGTTGGCAGACAGGTGAGAGTTCAGCTGGTTGAGGACGACTTTTTCAAGGAGTTTTGACAAGAAAGAGAGATTAGAGATAGGCCGGTAATTTTTCAGTTCATTTGGATCTAAATTGTGTTTCTTGAGGAGAGGGTGAACAATAGCAGACTTGAAAGAATCAGGGACAGTTCCAGTTTGAAGAGAAGTGTTGATGATGTCAATGATGAATGGGAGGAGAGTAGGGAGACAGTCGACGTAGAGAGAACCTGGAAGAGGATCCAGCTCGCAGGTTTTGAACGACATGGATCTGATTGTGTTGAGAATTTCTTCTTGTGAGACTGGGTTAAAAGTAGTAAGAGGTGTGCCAGAGAAGGAAGGGTCAGGTGGGCATCGTTGACAGGGTGTCCTGTCAAGCCTGTCACGAAGAGTTTGTATTTTGGTGGTGAAATAGTTGGAGAATACAGATGGGAGTTCTTCATTTGTATGTTTTGTTGGGAGAGGTAAATCTTTTCGTGTGCCAAGGAGATGATTCATGGTTGTAAAGAGTTCTTTTGAAGAGAGGCATTCAGGATTTTGGTTTGGAAATAACTTGTTTTTGCTGATGCAATGAGGGTGGATACTTTTGTTTTAGAGGCTTGGAAAAGTTGCCTGTGTACAGTGAGTTTGGATTTGCGCCAGCGGCGCTCTGCTCTGCGGCGGGCACGTTTTGCACAGGCGATCTCATGAGTGAGCCAGGGGGTAGGGGGGCGGTCAGGTAAAGGACGGGTTGTGGCTGGAGCATGAGTGTCCAGAAGATGGTGGAGAGTAGTATAGAATTCATCGGCAAGGTTATGTGACTTTTCAGAAAGGAGACGGGAGGCATCAGATGAAAATGTGGAGAGGTCGATAGATTTGAGATTGCGTCGAGTAACTGTGCGCATGGTACGGGAAGGAGGAGAAATGTCGAGAGAACAGAGAATTGCAGAGTGGTCAGATGGAAGGGCTGAAGTTAGACGGGTAGAAAGAACTAAGCAGTTGTCAGTAGCGGAATTGTGGTGATCACGAGAAATGATCCAGTCAAGAATGTGACCTTTTTGATGGGTTGGTTCAGAAATGTGTTGAGTCATATTGTGATTGGACAGAGAGTTGATGATATGTCTTGTGTCATAACGGTGAGTGTTGTCACAGTGGACATTGATGTCACCTAGAATGATGAGATTTCCAGGTAAGAGACAGTAGTAATCAAGAAGTTGATCAAAGTCAGAGAGAAACATGGATGTGGTGAGCTTGTTGGCAGAGCTAGGTGGAGGTCGATAGACACAGGAGAAGGTGATGGGGTGAGGGGTGCATTGGAAGGATACTTCAACGTGCTCGAAAGAAGGATGGGAGAAAGGCAGAGACTGCGAGAAAGACAGGCGGGAATAGAGTGAGTCGTTGTAGAGGATGGCGATACCACCACCTCGGGATGAGCGATGGAAAGAAGCAAGCCTGTAACCACTCGGAGTGAGACTCACATGTATATATATATAAAGAGAGAGAGAGATACACACACACACACACACACACACACACTCACACACACATATATATATATATATATATATATATATATATATATATATATATATATATATATATAAAGAGAGAGAGAGAGAAACTGAAACTGAAACTGTTTATTGTCATTACCCGAAAAGGTCTTTTGACAAGGGGGATAACAATTTTCCAGTAGTGCGACACATAATCCACTCTTTGTATGTGCGCAAATTCTTCACGCATAATCAAAAAAAAATATATCGAACATCCATTCCTTGAATAGTCGAACATATTCAAATCATATATAATGAACAATCATCCATTTTATCAGTACTACATAATGCAAACAACCAAAAAAAATATCAGAACAGTGTTCCTACATTCAGGCCAATAATTTGTCTAGGTTTAGGCAAACCAAAATCTTTTCACACACCCACACACACACACACGCACCCATATACACTCACGCGCTGGCGCGCGCTCGTGCGCACGCACACACACACATCAAAACTGTAATATGATGAAACATCTGGGCTAGACCACCCAAACCTTACATTTAGTGATAATAATATAATCTTCACATAACTGCCCCATAATACTCTGTTAACAAGGACATCACTATGCCTTTTATTTATTGTTTTTTTTGTTTTGTTTTTTGTTTTTTTGTTTTTTGTTTTTTGTTAACATGTATAGTAGACCCTTAAGTGTCTATATACCCTTTCAATATCCACTTCTAACATATTCTACAAATATACCATTATTTTCATATTATTAGCTACTCTTAAATTATCGGCAAACAAAGCAAAATAAAGCAAATGAAAACAGCTCTTTACAAAACAGTCTATAATAAAGCGGCTTCTTTTGGAGTTAACGTGATATAGCTCATATCAGTCAAAGGAGATTAAATAATTCCCAGTATGATATTGTCTAGCACTATTGTCGGGCTTGTAAGTGTTTATGTCTTATTTTTTGTGCTTCCGCAATGTATATAGTGCCACTGATTTGATTATGACTTCGTCATCAGACGACAAAATAGATACAACATCTTGTCTTTTGGCCATGTCGGATTCAAAAACTTTGCATTTTCCACGTATTGTGTCAAAAATTTGGCATTGGAATAAAAAGTGTTTTTCATTATCGACATTGTTTCCACATAAGGAGCAAGGATATACTGTGGACGTCCAAGTTGAAACCAATTTTTATTTGCATTGAAACCAAGTGTTCTTAATCTAAATCTTGCGTAATTAGTTCTTTGCCATTTATCCGTAACAACACTGAGATATTTTTCGGTTTGAAAAACATCTTTAAATGAGAAGAACCAATTATATTTTTCTTTATTTTCCATATCTGAGTGCCAATTTTGTTTAAACGAACAAATAAGCCTGTCTTTAAATTAAATTCATTAATAAACTGACACTCATTTCCTACTCCCTGGGACAACCACACGATTCCAAACCCAAGTTCTGATAAAGCCTTTTTTACCTGATAGGCCCAGTTCTGTTTTCCTATTTCCATTTGAGTAACCGTCATTTCATATGCCTGTTTACATAACCGAGATTGTGGAAGCCTTAACAATTTCAACCAGTATTTAATACTCTTCACAAAGGTTTTAATGTATAAAGGATATCTTCCAGTTTCTCCATATAAAACAGTGTTAGAAGAGTGAATTGGTAAAGCCAAAAAACGTTTTATAGCATATGTATGCACTTTTTCCATATGTGGATTTACAGTAAGACCCCATACTTCAGCTGCATATGTAAGTAAAGGTTCTATCTGTGTATCAAACATTTTCCAATATAAATTACAATCAATAGAATTGAGCTTCCGTAAGGATTTTAGAATTTCAATAACACCCTTTTTCCCTTTATTACAAGATTCTTCCCATGCATAATTTAAACTTAATTTTTTGTCGAAAATATCATTCCTAAGTATTTATAAGAATTAACAACTTTAACCACGTTAATTCCATAGAACCATTTTTCGTATTTTGATAAATGTCCACCCCTTCCTGAAAATCATAATATTAGTTTTATCCATGTAAACTATTAAAGCTAGTCGATCCGATTCCTCCTTTAAGACATTTAACTGGTTTTGTAAGCCTTTGACTGTACCAGAGAGAAGAATAACATCGTCTGCAAACAGCAATAGGAATATCTCAATAACCCCGGGATGATTTGAATGCCATGCCTGCCTTTTCTTGACAGTTCCACTGCTAATTCATTAATGAAAAATGAAAACAATTGAGGACTCAATTGACACCCCTGTTTCACTCCTTTAGGGCATTCGAAATAATCTCAATATACACACTTCTCACGCACGCATGCAAGCACTGAGTTGTAAACTCCTCTTAGGGCCATATATAATTTTCCATTCACACCACTTTTACGTAATACATTCCAAAGATTATTACGATTCATAGAATCGAATGCCTTCCTAAAATCCACAAATGCAACATAAAGTTTCTTATTTAAAAGTAAATGCTTCTGCAAAAGGGAGTAAAGTGTGAAAATATGATCAATTGTACTGTATTTTGCTCTAAATCCAGCTTGTTCTTCAACTATTTTCTCTTCTTTTTCTGCCCACTTTGTTAATCTCTTATTCAAAATATATGTATAAACTTTACTCAATATACTTGTTAGAGCGACTCCTCTATAATTATCTGGATTATTCACATCTCCTTTTTTATGAATTGGGATTATTGTGGACTTTGCCCATTCTGACGGGAAAATGCCATTATCAAAAAGCTTGTTACATAAATGGACAAGGAAATCAATTACATTAGCATTTGCATGTTTTAACATTTCGCTGATTATTTGATCTGGTCCTGCCTCTTTCCTGCTTTCAAATGCCTGATACTCGCAGTCACTTCTTCTTTAGTTATAGGCTCATTGAAAAGTGGCTCAAAATTATTTTCTTCCTCTACTATATTACTCTCTTGTGCAGTATTTCCCCCGATATCATTGAAAACACTGCAGAAATGATTGTACCATTGTTCAATAGAGATTTCATTGTACACAAAGGCCTTTCTATTAACAGATCTTATTATTGACCAGAATGTCCTGGAGTCATTGATGGAATCTTTGAGTGTTCTTATTTTCTTATCTTCGTATTCCCTTTCTTTCATTTTCCTTAGTTTAACATACTCTTTTCGTGATATGACATATGCTTCTCTTTTTTCTTTTTCTGTTTTGCATCTCTGGAATCTTTTCAGTAGCCTCTTAACTTCTTGTTTCTTTCTTTCACATTCCTTATAAACCAATCATTCTGTTTCTTTTGTCTTTGTCTCACTGTTCGTACCATACACGCAGCTGCCCCACATAAAGCCTTAGTAAACTGCTCCGAACTGTCATTCACATTATAATCTAACAAACCGAAAGCTGTCTGTAGACAATTGTTGAACTCAGAACCATCAAGCTCGTGTACAAATAAACTTGCTAGTTCTTCAGACCATACAATTTTTTCTTCCCCTTGTTGTCTTGCACTTTCTACATCTGTATGATTATTTCCCCTTTTCCATATTACCTCAACAGGTAGATGCCATGAATCAACACAGTTACCTACCCGTAAATCAAAGCATGATACCAGATTATAGGGAACAAGAAAATAGTCAATCACACTACACCCATTTGGAGACACAAAAGTGTATTCACCCTCTGTATCTCCATCACAAAAACCATTCAAAATAACCATATCCAACATGAAACATAAGTTCAACAATGTTTTGCCAAAACTATTCACAGTTTCATCTTTAGAACAACGTACATCACATTCATTATACATCCTGTCATACTCAATGTCTTCCAAATAAGTAGTCATGTCTTCAGGCGCAAACTGTTCGTGACCTGTTCTAGCATTGAGATCTCCCATAATTATAAAATGTGTTTTTTCTTTTTCAAACTGTTGTAGCATTAATTCTTCCAGCATCAAGATCCCATCTTTAATTAATGTTTCATTATATCTAGGGCTTCCTTCTGGCGCAACATAACATGCAATCAAAATCAGATCTTTGTCTAAATCAAATACATTTTTGTTTAATCTGATGGCAATGGTGTTATCATAATCTAACATTATTTCTTTCCCACAATTTTCTAAATTTTTTTTCACCAACAATAAAACTCCACCCGAATTCCTGCCATGGTGTGACAATTTCTTAGCTGGAGCGTAAAACTTCAAATAATCAGTGAACAAACAGCTGAAATCAAACGAAGTATCAAGAAAACATTCAGTGAGACAAACAAAATCAAATGTTGTTACATAATTTATGAAGGAAACGTTCTTCAATTTACTGTACAAATTTTCAACGTTGTAATTCAAAAAGGACCACTGGTTTGGATGGCCATGCCTGTCCTATGGCTTTCTGGAAGTACCGGAACGGAGAGAGAGAGAGAGAGAGAGAGAGAGAGAGAGAGAGAGAGAGAGAGAGAGAGAGAGAGAGAGAGAGAGATACACTACACAAGTGCAAAAAATAATCGTAGTCTTACAAGATCAAGATTTGACATATTCAAACTAAGCATCTCCTTCTCTTGAAATATCTCTAGAACGCAGTATCCACCATCATCACAGTATGTACATCTGTAGCCAGCTTAGTTAAAATGAGAGCCACATAAAAATGATTATGCGCTTTGATACAGGGAACCAGTGAAGTTGTGCCAGGAGAGGAGATATGTGGTCAGCTTTTTTTCTTTTTGAGTACAAGGCGTGCAGCATTGTTTTGAATGCGCTGTAGGATGTGAATGGTGGAGGCAGGAAGACCAGACAGGAGTGAATTGCAATAGTCAATGCGAGACATTATGAAGGAGAGAACGAGTTTTGCAGTTGTTTCGACAGAGAGATACTTCCTGATCAGCCTTATACGATGGAGATGATAGTAGCAGGATCTGGCAGTTTGAGAAACAAAGTTGTTCATGGAGAGGGTAGAGTCAATGCAGACACCAAGGTTTTTAGCTGAATCAGAAATTGGGACTGATGTGTTACATAATGGGAGAGAAAGAGGAGGCAGCTGAGAAAGTTTCTGACGGGTGCCAATGAGGATAGCTTCTGTTTTGTCGTCATTAAGCTGAAGTCTATTGTGTGTCATCCAGTTCTTAATGTCTGAGTAACACTCAGTGGTGCGAGTCAACAGGTGCTGTATATTATCAGGTGAGTCACTGTCTTGAAGTTGGGTGTCATCAGCATAGAAGTGGTGTTTTATAGAATGGGAGTTGATGATGGTGGACAGGGGGGAGGTGTAAAGAGTGAAAAGAACAGGGCCAAGGACAGATCCTTGTGGAACACCACAGGTCAGGTATGCAGGTTGAGAGTAAGTGCCATTGATGAGAACGGTTTGTTTTCTGTTTGATAGGTATGAAGTGAACCAAGACAGCAATGTCAGAGATGCCAAAAGTATGATGAAGTCTAGAAAGGAGAATACCATGATCAATGGTATCAAAGGCTGCAGACAGATCAAGGAGTGTGAGGAGAGAGACTTTGCCAGTATCAGTTGCAAGGAGGAGATTGTTGAGAATGTGTAGTAGGGCAGTTTCAGTGCTATGGCACTGGTGGTAGGCTGACTGGAAAGGATTGAGGATATTGTTGGCAGACAGCTGAGAGTTCAGCTGGTTGAGGACGACTTTTTCAAGGAGTTTTGACAAGAAAGAGAGATTAGAGATAGGCCGGTAATTTTTCAGTTCATTTGGATCTAAATTGTGTTTCTTGAGGAGAGGGTGAACAATAGCAGACTTGAAAGAATCTGGGACAGTTCCAGTTTGAAGAGAAGTGTTGATGATGTCAGTGATGAATGGGAGGAGAGTAGGGAGACAGTCGGCGTAGAGAGAACCTGGAAGAGGATCCAGTTCGCAGGTTTTGAACGACATGGATCTGATTGTGTTGAGAATTTCTTCTTGTGAGACTGGGGTAAAAGTAGTAAGAGGTGTGCCAGAGAAGGAAGGGTCAGGTGGGCATGGTTGACAGGGTGTCCTGTCAAGCCTGTCACGAAGAGTTTGTATTTTGGTGGTGAAATAGTTGGAGAATACAGATGGGAGTTCTTCATTTGTATGTTTTGTTGGGAGAGGTAAATCTTTTCGTGTGCCAAGGAGATGATTCATGGTTGTAAAGAGTTCTTTTGAAGAAGAGGCATTCAGGATTTTGGTTTGGAAATAGCTTGTTTTTGCAGATGCAATGAGGGTGGATACTTTTGTTTTAGAGGCTTGGAAAAGTTGCCTGTGTACAGTGAGTTTGGATTTACGCCAGCGGCGCTCTGCTCTGCGGCGGGCACGTTTTGCACAGGCGATCTCATGAGTGAGCCAGGGTGTAGGGGGGCGGTCAGGTAAAAGACGGGTTGTGGCTGGAGCATGAGTGTCCAGAAGATGGTGGAGAGTAGTATAGAATTCATCGGCAAGGTTATGTGACTTTTCAGAAAGGAGACGGGAGGCATCAGATGAAAATGTGGAGAGGTCGATAGATTTGAGATTGCGTCGAGTCACTGTGCGCATAGTACGGGAAGGAGGAGAAATGTCGAGAGAACAGAGAATTGCAGAGTGGTCAGATGGAAGGGCTGAAGTTAGACGGGTAGAAAGAACTAAGCAGTTGTCAGTAGCTGAATTGTGGTGATCATGAGAAATGATCCAGTCAAGAATGTGACCTTTTTGATGGGTTGGCTCAGAAATGTGTTGAGTCATATTGTGATTGGACAGAGAGTTGATGATATGTCTTGTGTCATAACGGTGAGTGTTGTCATAGTGGACATTGATGTCACCTAGAATGATGAGATTTCCAGGTAAGAGGCAGTAGTGGTCAAGCAATTGGTCAAAGTCAGAGAGAAACGTGGATGTGGTGAGTTTGTTGGCAGAGCTAGGTGGGGGTCGATAGACACAGGAGAAGGTGATGGGGTGAGGGGTGGATTGGAAGGATACTTCAACGTGCTCGAAAGAAGGATGGGAGAAAGGCAGAGACTGCGAGAAAGATAGGCGGGAATGGAGTGAGTCGTTGTAGAGGATGGCGATACCGCCACCTCGGGATGAGCGATGGAAAGAAGCAAGCCTGTAACCACTCGGAGTGAGGCTAGCATGTATAGGTTCGTGACCAAGGGGGTTAAGCCATGTCTCTGTGATAAAATCAATGTCAACATGCTCATCTGCGATAAAATCAGCAATGACTTCGGCTTTGCCATCAGTGCATGTTGACTGAGCATTAAAAAGGCATAGTTTCAGCCTATCACAGTCATATGGTGGCGGCCGAGGTGGCGACGAAGGCGGCACCAACGGGACAGAAGGCGAAAGCGGCACCGGCGGGACAGAAGGCAAAGGCGGCACCATCAGGACAGAAGGGAAGGCGAAGACGGCAGAGGAGGAGACAAAGCTTGCAGCAGCGAGGTCGAGGGCATGGGCAGTGGAGGAGAAGAAGAAGCAGGAGACGAAAAGTGGCGTCGGGCAGGAGGCAGGTTGTGCCAAAGACGGTGGAGACGTCCACCACGACAGGATCGCGCAGTGCAGGGCTTAGGACACAGCCCCAGTGTTCGTATTCG
>JAPXFY010001161.1:15000-25000 GCA_030674185.1 Monoplex corrugatus
CAAAAAGAAAAGAAAAAAAGAAAAACAAAACAAAAACAACAACAAAACTACAAAAAAATTAATATCTAGGAATCACCAATCATCATAAATGCAAGGACTACAGCATTTTACATTGAAAGAAAAAAAAAACATGTGACAATCTCCCTTTTTATATACAAAAAAATTTGTCACAGTAAATGCAGGTTGTGTACTTTGAAACATCATTATGACCTTGAAAATTGAACAGATGAAACACAACTTGATGTAAAACGAAAACTATGAAAAACTATCACAATTAAAAGAAGATATGAATATTGTCTGAAGTTCCTTCAAAAACTGCTGATTTTAGGCACATTTGGGTATTGTGACTTTGACTTGAAAACCATGACTTTGAACTGTACACCTCCACCACTCCTTCACGACTCTTCATCTTTGACCCAAATTTGATAAAAAAAAAAGTAATAAATCATAGAGAAACACTTGGGGATGTTCAAACAGATCTCTGTTACACACAACCCACATGCACACGCACACACACAACACACAACACACAAGACACAAATAGACACACACACACACACACACACACACACACACACACACAACACACACACACACACAAAACACGCAACACACAACAACACACACACACACCAACACACACACACACACACACACACACACACACCACACAACAACACACACACACACACAACACACACACACACACACACACACACAGAGCAAATTTCGAAAAAAACCCAACAATCAAAAGTGGTACTGCTATTACATCCTCTTTAATTAGTCTTTTTTTCTGTACCCTCACCAGAACGTCCCTTTTCTGTCAAATTTTCAATATTTCACAACACTGAATGAATTGCAAGAAAATTCAAACTGACAGTATTATGCATACATTTGCAATAATACAACATAAAATACACAAACATCAGACAAAAGGTTCATTATTATCATCATCATCAGGTGCCTTGCCTCATGGCTGGCGATATGGACTTCCATTTGTCTCTATCTTTGTTGTCTCCAGCACCTCTTCCACCCTCTTTGTCCTCAGCCACTCTACAAGTCCGTCCAGCATTTTCTCCCTGGGTCTACCCGGTGCTTTCTTCCCCTCCAGATTTCCCGTCGTGACCAGGTGCTTCAATCCCCCCCTCATAAAATGACTTACAAATGTTGCCTGTCTTTTCCTAATCTTCCTTATCAATGATCTTCTTGTGTCTGCCTCCATCAAGACTGTCTCGTTTGTTTTCTTTGCTGTCCATGGAACTCTCAACATTCTTCTTAGAAACCACATCTCTGTAGCCGCAAACTTGTTCTGGCTTTGCTTGTTGACTGTTCATGCCTCGCAACCGTGTAACAGTATTGGTTCTATGTAACATTCAAGAACTGTCTTCCTGATGTTAACTGATAGGCATTTGTTGGTAAGAATGCTTTTCATCTTCTTGAATGCTGTTTTGGCGTGGACGATTCTTTTGGCTATTTCTGATGTACATTGCCGTCCGGTGAAATGATCGTTCCCAGGTATTCAAACTTATCAACCTGTCTCAAGGTTGTGCCGTTTCGCTGTTATTTTGCATGAGGGGATTTCATGTTTTCTATGATCACCATGACTTCAGTCTTCCTGCTGTTTAGTTCCAACCCTTTACCTTTGCTTTCTATTTCTAGTATATTCACAAGGTTTGTAGATCCCTTTCATTTTCTGCAATTAGCAGAGTGTCATCTGCGTATCGAATGTTGTTTACATTTTTCCTCCAACCTTTAATCAGGTCTTCATCTAGGTTTCTCGTGATGCTTTCGCTGTAAAGTGAAAACAGATCTGGTGATAAAACACAACCTGTCTGACTCCTCTTTTGATGTTTGGAAAGAGCTTATATCGTTTTCTATTCTCATTGTAGCTGTTTGTTCCCAATACATATTTCCCGATTATTCATAGATCTTTTCCATCAACATTGAGTCTTTCCAGCTGGTTGATCATTCTTACCTGATCGAAAGCCTTGGTATAATGAACAAAGCATAAATATAAATGCTTACTCATCTCGATTGATCTCTGTATGGTAGTTCTTAGGAAGTATATGTGTGTTTCCTTTTCCTTAATTTCAGCCTAAATCTTCCCACTACATGACTGTGATCACTGTTGCAGTCTGCACCTGGTAGTGTTTGTGCTGACAATAGAGAATTTCTAAATCTTTTATTAATCAGGATGTAGTCAATCTGATATTTGGTATTATCTCCTGGGCTCATCCAAGTCCATTTTCTTCCGTTAGGCTGCTCAAACCAGGTGTTTCCTACTATGAACTCATTCATCTGTGCCCACTCCACAAGTTTCCCTCCCCTTTCATTTTGTGTACCAAGGCCATGAGGTCCAATTAAATCCTCTACCCTATCCTTTCCCACTTTAGCATGAAAATCTCCCATTATTACTGTAACTTCCTGTGATTTACATTGGGCCTTGGACATCTCTAATACTTTGAAGAAGTTGTGGATGTCTTCCTGAGTACTTGCAGATGTTGGTGCATACACCTGAATGATGTTGATATCAAATAGCCTGCCTCCCAATTTAACCAACAAAACTCTGTCAGACGCAGCCCAGTATCCTTTGACTGCTTTTGATTTGTCCCTGTCCATTACAATGCCTACTTCTTTTCATGTGAGTTTCCAGCACAGTATATCGCTGTATTTCTCTGATGTTATATGCCTCCCTTCATCCACGTCCCTAGTCTAAAATACTAATGTTAAGCTTCCATCTCCATTTGATATATATATTTACTTTTGTAGCAACGTTCTATTCCAGTTGCATTGTTTTTTTGAGTTGTCGCAGTACTTGCATAATACACAATAACTACAAACATCAGACAATGGTCAACGTTTGAATTCAACACTACGATGACAATCTGAAGAAACCATGCAATACATCGTTTAAAAATAAAAAAAAGAAAGGGGAGGGAAGGTTTCAGTATGAAGTGTGCATTGCAGTGAACTCTGCACACGTGACAGTTCTGTCTTTGCACCTTCATCTGCAACACATCAGATAGTATAGAGTTATGTGCTATCATCTGATGCAATGCACGTAGCTCTCTGTGGCCTGGTGCAAGTGAAATCACTAACGGGTGAAAGTGACTATCATCGATTTTAGACAAAGAAACCGGCAAAACGTAGCTGAAGCGTTCCAACGGAAGTTCCCTCCACAAAAGTAGATGGAGTTATATACCCTAGACCGTCTGTTACTATGATCGAAGTAGCCAGTCCTCAGTGAGAGCTCAGCTGTTACTTTGATCGAAGTAGCCCGTCGTCAAAGAGTTAAAGCCCAGCTGACTACGCATAGCCATATCAGAGCTAAACAGATGAAATAAAGCACTGAGTACAGTTACAGACAGACAAAAAACATTTTGGAGTCATAGTTTTGTTCAGTTTTGAACCGTTTTCTCTTTTAAATTTGGATCACTTTTTTTTGTTTTGTTTTGTTCAGTTCTGAGTCACTTTAATTCACCTTTGGAGTCATGTTTTTCATTTTGAGTCACTTTTTTGTTCCGTTCTGAGTTGCTTTGCTTCTTTTTGTTTTGAGTCTTTCTTTTTCAGTCTTCGGTCATTTGTGTTACTGTATTTCTTTGTTTGTTGTTTTCTTGTTTTGTTGTTTGTTTTGTTTGTTTTTGTATTTTGTTCGTTTGAAGTGATTGTGGCCAGATTGAGTCACTTTGTTTTTTTTTCATCGCTTTCCATCAATTTGTGTCACCTTTTGTCAGTTTTGAGTCCACAGTTCTTTTTACTTATTTTCGTCAGTTTGAGTATCTGTTATCATTGTTTTACTGTTTGTCTAAATTTAGATTTTGCATCTCTTCTTTTCTTTATAAACTAAATGTTGCATGACTTTGTCAATGATTTTGTGAGTGTTTCCTTGCGGTGTGTGTGTGTTGTGTGTGTGTGTTGTGTGGTGTGTGTGTTTGTGTGTGTGTCTGTGTATGTGTCGTGTGATGTGTGTGGTGTGTGCGTGGCATCTCTGTGTGTGTCTGTTTATGGATGTGTGTTGTGGTGGTGTGTGTGTGTGTGTGTGTGTGTGACGGTGGCGTGTGTGTGTGTGGTGTGTGTTTTTGTTGTGTAATGTGTGATTGTGGTGTATGTGTGCGTAGTTTGTGTGTTGTGTTGCGCGCACGCGCTGTGTGTGATTGCGCACGCCGCACTCGCAGCCGCTGACTGTTTGCCAAACACAAGAATGTTTGTTTATCAAATGTGAACGATTAGTGATTATTGTTGTTTTCGTCTGTTCAACCCTTTTGACTCTCGCAACCTATCACCAACTGCAAAAAATTAAATTTTTTGACTCTCGCACTCTATCCACCAACTGCAAAAAATCAACTTTTTGACTCTCACACCTATCCACCAACTGCAAAAAATATTTTTGACTCCGCACTCTATCCACCAACTGCAAAAAATTAACCTCTTTTGAACTCTCGCACCCTATCCACCAACTGCAAAAAACCACTTTTTGTTCTCGCACCCTATCCACCAAATGCAAAAAATCAACTTTATTGACTCTCGCACCCTATCCACCAACTGCAAAAAAATTAACTTTATTGACTCTCGCACCCTATCCACCAACTGCAAAAAAACAATTTTTTTGACTCTCGCACCCTATCCACCAACTGAAAAAAAACCCTTAATCTTTTGACTCCCTCACCCTATCCACCAGGTTCCTGCAAGAAGCTGTTGGGATAGGGTGAGGAAGTCATAGGATTAAGTTTTTTAGCTTGGCTGGCATGGTTGACAATGCAGGATGCTGATGGACAGGGTAAGGGAGTCGAAGGGTCTAAACTACTCGTCTACAAAAGCCACAGAAATGAGCGTGTCATGTCCACTTTGGCATCTCGTCTGGAATCATTTCCAGAGTGTCACGAGAGACAGCCTCATAGCAGTGATCTGACCAGTGGGCACAGCGTGCTCGGCGAAAGCTTCGTACACTTTCTGACCGTTAACCATTAAATCCAGGTAAAGCTTGCACTGGTCATCCCGAGCTAGATCAAAGCCACCGTATAGCGGATCCGGTCTGAAAGAAACAAAAATGGATGAACTGTATAATGATTTATGGTGCTAGTACTTCTCTTTCTCTGTCAGTCTGTGTTTGTCTCAGTCTGTCTGTTTGTTTGTCTGTCTGTCTGTCTGTCTGTCTGTCTGCCTGCTGTCTGTCTGTCTGTCTGTCTGTCTCTCTGTCCGTTTGTGTGCCTGTGTCTCTGTTTCCTCTGTGTGCCTGCATGTCTGTCTGTCTGTCTGCTTGTCTGTCTGTCTGCTTATCTCTGTCTGTCTGTCTGCTTGTCTGTCTGTTTGTCTGCCTGTCTGTCCGTTTTTCTGCATGTCTGTCTATATGTCCGTCTCTGTATCTTTCTCTCTCTTTCTCTCTCTTTCCCTCTCTCTCTCTCTCTCTCTCTCTCTCTCTCTCTCTTCTTTCTCTCTTCTCTCGTGTTTTCTGTTTTGTCTGTCTTTGTCTGTGTTTCTCTCGCTCTCCCAACACACACAACCCACACACACACACACACCACACACACACACACACACACACACACACACACACACAAAACACAAAAAACACACACACAACACACACACAAAAACACACACACACACAAAACACACACACACAAAAACACCACACATAAAAACACACACACACAGAACACAACACACACACACACACACACACACACACACACACACACACAGAAAACACACACACACAACACACACAGCACACAACACACAACACAAACACAACACACACTCAACACACAACGACACACACACACACAACACAAACACAACAACAACACACACACAAAAACACACACAACACACACACAACACACACAAAAACACACACAACACACACACACACACACACACACACATCACATCAAAAAACACACACACACACACACATAGAAAAAACACACACACACACACATCACAAACACACACACACAAACACGCACGCGAGCACATACACAAGCACAAACACAGACACACACCACACACACACACACACACACACACACACACACACACACACAACACACACACACGCACACACACACACTTTCTCTCTCTCTCTCTATCCACCACCACCACCACACCACCACTACCACCACCACCACACCACCACTACCACCACTACCACCACCAACCTACCCACACACACCAAACCACACCTGATAGATATCAAGTAGAGTCCGTTCTTCGGTATCACGATCGTTTTCGGATGATCGGAACAAACCACCATAGTCCCGGGACCCATGGTACCAGACTGCTTGTGGTGCCACGTCTTGATCCTGAAGTGAGTGATCTGATTGTGCCACAAGGTCACAGCTATGTGGTCTCTGGAGCCCGTGACTATAGTAGATACAAAAATACAAGAGGTAAGACATCATCATCATGTGCCCTGCCGCATGGCGTTGGCGATCATGGTCCTCCATAATTATGTATCTATCCCTAGAGGTAAGACAGATGATAGAAAAGTGTGCAATTCACGTGTATTATAATTATTATTGTTTTTGTTGCTGTTGTTGTTTTTGTCGTCGTCGTTGTCGTCGTCGTCGTCATCATCATCATCATCATCATCATCATCATCATCATCATCCATCATCGTCATTCTTCTTCTCATTTTGGTCCCATTTTATCCACTGGACGAGGCAGCAGGGAAGTTTTTAGTCCTGTTTTTATTATCCGTTGTTTGGTGTTTGTGTCTGTTTGTGACCGTGCTTCCCTTGACAAAGCCTTGCCGAAAATTTGCGCTTGTTTTTCTTGTTTTGTCAATATCATTGGTTTTCTTGTTCTTCTGTTCCTGTTTGCTTGGGCGCGGGCATCGTACTTGTTTTTGATTCTTCTTCTTGTTTTACTTTTTCTTCTTCGTCTTCTTCTCCTTTTTCTCTTTTTCCTTCTTCTTCTTCTTCTTCTTCTTCTCCTTCTTCTTCTTCTTCTTCTTCTTCTTCTTCTTCTTCTTCTTCTTCTTCTTCTTCTTCTTCTTCTTCTTCTTCTTCTTCTTCTTCTTCTCTTCTTCTTCTTCTTCTTCTTCTTCTTCTTCTTCTTCTTCTTCTTCTTCTTCTCTCCTCCTCCTCTTCTTTTTCTTCTTCTAATCATTATCATTATTGTTATTATTGTTATTACTGTTCTTCTTCTTCTTGCTATTAGATTATTATTATTTATTATTATTAATTATTATTATTATCATTATTATTATTACAATTATTATTACGCTTGTTTGGAAACGAAATGCAGTATCGATCATGTACTTTGGAATGTGTTTACATACAATGCGATCATAAAAAAGTTAAGAAGAATTTTTGAAATCAGAATGTATAACCTGTTAAAGTAATAGAATGACTTGAAAATACGATGTTGTTTAGCATAGAGAAAAATATGCCCACAGATTTGGTATTTAATTATTCTTGTTGAAAAAAATATGTACATTTGTATATACAAGTTTGAACAAGCTTTGCCACCCATAATCCATTTTGAAATACAGCTTGCGACAACATATGGAATAGAATACAATGTAAAACTGACGTGTAACTGGCACATCTTTGAAACGAAGTGGCTGCTCTATTCATCGCCAATAATAACCGAAACTCGACATTGTTTATTCAGTTTATAATGCAGATATTGTTAATGTATTAATGAAACATTGTAGCAAATCTGACTTTGTAATGAAGTACTCATGTATACTGACATTTTTTCCCCATTTTTTTCTCCATGTGCTTATTGTTATAGTCTGAGTATATGGTTTGCCGGAAAGGGACTTTTTACAATATGTGTGAAATTACGTTCTGTTATTTTGCTTTGCATTTGTCTGTATTACTTGTCCGAAATGAATTTGAAAAAGTTTGAAAGAAAGAAAAACGATAAAGACTTACATAACATCAAACTGATCCCTACTACAACGTATCGACATTAAGAAAGCATATGGCAATTTGCTACGAGAGCCTGTAATTTGTCATTAGAGGCTTCAGCAGGGAAGAGGGAGGGTCTATTTCCGTTCATCACAGCGTTGTATATGAACACAGGCAGGCACACTAGTCATGAGGATTAAAGTCAGTTTTCAATCACTTGGACAACAACTCCTGGTGAGGAAAGGTTGGAGATCACCACCCCCCATCCCCCCCCACTCCCTTCCGCCTCTCAGAAGTCAAGATATGTGTGCAGACCTACCAATGCCTCAATCCTCTTCGTGTGTATAGGTAGGCAGAATATCACATATGTACGCTAAAGATTCTGTAAGTCATGTCAATAGCTGGCTTGTGGAAACATGAAAACACCCATCGTGTACGCTCACCAAAGATACAGTCTGTGAAACAATATAGCGGGATGTGGTCATCTCGCCTAACAGAATCCAAAACAAGTGTGACTGCCTTTTCTCACAATGGACAGAGCAGCAGGAAAGTTTCAGTCTTTTTTTCATAATGTTTGTACCTAGTGTTTGTTTGTATGTGATCTTACGCTTGACATAGGCCAGTTGGCCGAAACTTTGAGCCTATCTTGTCTGCTTGCATTACATATGTGTTCTGATTCTTTTTTCGTGTTTTTCTTCTGGTTCCAGTTCGCCTAACAGAGTTCTCTGGGCTCCACTAAAAGTCTGATACTGTGTTATGTACAGCCAGTTTAGCTGAGTTCTGAGAATAGCGCTACGAAAAAAGAAAATTACAATAACAACTCAAACAGCGATGTGCTTCTAAACAAGCAGCAAGGAAAGTTGTTTCAAAACACAACAGGGTTACGCCAAGGATATCTTCTATTTCCGCTTCTGTTCAACATATTTCTCTTCTTCATAAGCTCGCTCAAATCAATATGATATAATATCTCACTTCCCTTTGATATTCTACTATATGTATCCTTTAATGAGTTATTTAGTAGGAAAAACATATGTATATAAACAGCCAAAAACTCACATGGCTTCTTGTTCTTGGTTAGCAGAACAATGGAGAAGAGAGAACCAGATTCTGAAAATTTTTGGGAGGGAATATGGACACTGAAGACATCGTCCTTTCTGAGGTAGTAAGCAGAGGACACAGAGCTCGGGGTACGATCTTCAGCATAAGCGTGTAGAAAGGTAGCATGGTGACCCACGACAAAGGACACGTTCAGATTATACTGAAAGTAACTGAGCACGTGCCAACACGAATACCATTTGCTTAACTGATCTGGTCTGCAACAGAAAAAATGTCTAGTATGGATTGAGTGTTTGTTGTAGTAATTATTTTGAAATGTTAAGAGCTTCATGGACAGCAAAGAAAACAAACAAGACAGTCTTGATGGAGGCAGACACAAGAAGATCATTGATAAGGAATATTAGGAAAAGACAAACAACACTTACAGGACATATTATAAGGAAAGGGGAATTACAGCACCTGCTCACGACAGGAAAGCTGGAGGGAAAGAGAACACCAGGTAGACCCAAGGAGAAAATATTGGACAGACTTTCAGGGTGGCTGAGGACAGAGAGGGTGGGAGATGTGCTTGCAGCAACAAGGGATGGATGTATATGGAGGGCCATGATAGCCAATGCCACGCGGCAGGGCACATGATGATGATGATGAGTCATTTTAACACTAGATTTTAAACTATTTTACATATTATTTTTTAGGATCATCGTACTCAAGGAGATTACCTTTGTGCTCACTTTTTTCTTCCCATTTTCTACACTATTTTAATCGCCACAGAAGCTGGCACAACTTTTTTACAATGCGAAGATGATGATGACGATGGTGGTGATGTCGATGAGGATGATAATCATGATGCTATGGAGTTCCATCTAGGATTGAGACTGCGTGACAGAGCTATGTGTACTCTACGCTTGATTTCATAATATATCCTGGCGTCAATCAGGCCCGAGAGATACAGACTCCTACAGTTCTGATCCGAAGATTTGAGCAACACCCTCCATGACGCATCCGTGAAGTGGATGAGACTCGACTGTGTGGTCCCAGTCTTCCCAATGAGCCCATAACACGCTCAACTCCCAGTAGAA
>JAPXFY010001161.1:35000-40193 GCA_030674185.1 Monoplex corrugatus
TGTTGTTGCTTATATCAAAAAAGATTGATTGTGTGTGAAAATGAAGACATTTTTCTACCAAAGATACTAAAAACAAGTTATTACAAAAAAATGAATTTTTCAGGTGTGACTGAGCCCTTAAACTGTTGATTTGAGGGTAAGATTAAACTGTTGATTTGACGGTAAGATTATATTGTTGATTTGACAATAAGATTGAACTGTTGATTTGATTTGACAGTAAGATTAAATTGTCGATTTGACAGTAAGATCAAACTGTTGATTTGACTGTAAGATTAAAGTGTTGATTTGACAGTAAGATTAAAATAATAATAATAATAATAATAATAATAATAATAATAATGTTTATTTATATAGCGCATATTCCATGCAAACATGCTCACCAGCGCTTTACATTTCGCAAAACAAAAAATGTTCACAACTACGTATACAATGAGAAAACAACCACCATCAAAGCTACACAAGTAAGAAGATACATCAAAAACCACAGAATATTCAAGTTCAAACACTGACTTACGCAATGAAACAACAACAGACCTTTCGTAATAATAATAATAATAATAATAATAATAATGAGCATTTATATAGCGCACAGTCCAAAAAATTGCTTCTGGCGCTTTACAAGTACACACACACACACACACACACACAGACACACGCACACACACACACATACACACACACACACACACGCACGCACGCGCGCGCGCGCGCACGCACACACACACACACACACACAAAACACACACACACACACAACATACACGATCGCAGGTTGTCAATATCATAAGCATAAAGAAGAAGCACCACGAAGAGGAGAAGTCAGCACGAGAACAGATGTGTTTTGAGTGAGGTTTTGAAAGAGGTAATAGACTCTGCGTGCCTAAGAGGAGTTGGTAGGGTATTCCACGTAGTGGGAGCCTGGTAAGAGAAAGATCGTTGGCCATAAGTTTTTGTCCTCACAGAGGGAATGCGGAGAAGTCTAGTGTCAGATGAAGAGCGGAGAGAGCGAGAAGGAGTGTAAATGTGAACAAGTTCAGAGAGGTATTCAGGGCCAGTGCCAGAGACAGCATGGTAGGTCAGTGAAGAAATTTTGTAATCTATCCTGTCTGAGATGGGAAGCCAGTGAAGTGAGTGAAGCAAAGGAGAGACATGTTCAAATTTAGAGGACCTACAAACCAGACGGGCGGCATTGTTCTGTATTCGTTGAAGTCTATGTAAGAGATGTTTAGGAAGTCCAACCAAAAGAGAGTTGCAATAGTCAAGTTTAGAGAAGATGAAAGCACAGACTAGAGTTTTAGTAGCGTCAGCAGACAGGAGGTGGCGGACAGAGCTAATCTTCCGAAGTTCAAAGTAAGCACTTCTACAAACATTTGAGATATGTTGCTGAAAAGAGAGGGTTTGGTCAAGAGTGACCCCAAAGATTTGACAGTAGTAAGATTAAATGTTTCACTTGACAGTAAGATTAAACTGTTGATTTGACATTAAGATTACACTGTTGATTTGACAGTAGGATTAAAACTATTGATCTGACAGTAATACCAAACTGTTGATTTAAATTTTGCATTTGATAGTAAGATTGAACTGTTGATTTATCAGCGGTATAAACATATTTCATGAGTAAGATGAAGGTGTTGATTTATTTGTACAGTTGAAAATATTTCTCGAGAGAACAAACATACTCATTTATCTGTTCAGTTAAAACATTTTATGATTAAGATAAAGATGTTCATTTCAAAAATTAAATTTTTGATCAGTGAGTGAAATAAAAATATCGTCATTAGAAATATTACAATGTTGGTTTATGATAAAACTAGACTGATGAATTATATGCAACTTTAATTTGCTGATTTATGAATAGAATTAAAGTATTAATTCATGTGATGAAAATTTATATGGTGGGTATACTGATTGCTGATCCATAGATAAGATTTGAATGTTGAAATCTGAGTAAGTTTAAAATGCGGATGTCTGAATAACATTGAAATGTTGATTTATGAAAGAGATTTTATTGTTTGATCAGTAAGATCAATACTTGATTTATGAGTAGGATCAAATGTTGATCTACGCGTAAATTTAATTGTGGATTTATGCGTAAGATTATAATTTGATTGATGTGTCATATTGAAAATGATGAATTATGTTTAAGACCAAAAAGATGATTTTTACGTGTAGGGCTAAAATGTTGATTTGTAAATAAGATTAGAATATTGATTTATCCAAAAGATCGCCACTTGATGGTTCTTGTCTCGCTTATACGCCCTCAGAAATTAACAGCCCTATTCACATTTTTTAAAGGTTACACCTCTCCATATTTTCCACAGAGGGACTCAAATGACTTGTTCTTTATGTATGTATACGTGGATAAGTTGAAAAAAGTTAGCTCTACTGGTTTACGAGGAGTATTCTGCTAACTAAAATAAAACAAAAGCACAGAAATATATAAAGCTATGCACTAATTTCCACCACACCCTCCTGTCTACACTCGACAATTCTCTTCACCCAGAATCAATACATCACCATTATCATCAGGTGCCTTGCCATATGGCATGGGCGATCCTGGCCTTCCATCTGTTTCTATCTCTTGTTGCCTCAAGCATCTATTCAATCCTCTTTGCCTTCAGCCACTCTGCACGTCCGTCCAATTTCTTCTCCCTGGGTCTACCTGGTGTTCTCTTTCCCTCCAGCTTTCCTGTTGCAACCAGGTGCCCCAATTCCCCTTTCTTCATAAAATGGCTTATAAATATTGCCTGTCTTTTCCTAATCTTCCTTATGAGTGATCTACTTGTGTGTGCCTCCATCAAGACTGTCTCATTTGTTTTCTTTGCTGTCCATGGAACTCTCAACATTCTTCTTAGAAAACACATCTCGACTGTCTCAATCTTGTTCTGGCTTTTCTTGTTGACTGTCCAAGCCTCACAACCATATAACAATATTGGTTCTATACAAAATTCAAGAACTCTCTTCCTGATGTTAATTGATAGGCATTTGTTTGTCAGAATGCTTTTCATCTTCTGGAATGCTGTTTTGGCTTGGCCGATTCTGCTGGCTATTTCTGAAGTGCATCCGCCGTCTGGTGAAATGATCGTTCCCAAGCATTTAAACTTATCAACCTATCTCAAGGTTGTGCCGTTTGCTGTTATTTTGCATGAGGGGGGTTCATGTTTTTTACTGATCACCATGACTTCAGTCATCCCGCTGCTTAGTTCCAACCCCTTACCTTTGCTTTCTATTTCTAGTATATTCACATGGTTTTGTAGCTCTCCCTTTCATTTTCTGCAGTTAGCACGGTGTCATCTGCGTATTGAATGTTGTTTATCATTAATTTTTTTCCTCCAACCTTTAATCCAGGCTCTTCATCTTTGGTTTCTCATGATGTTTTCGATGTAAATTGAAAACAGATCTGGTGATAAAAACACAACCTTGTCTGACTACTCTTTCGATGTATTGGAAAGAATCTATATATAGTTTTCTATTCTCATTGCAGCTGTTTGTTCCCAACACATATTTCTGATTATTCGTAGATCTTTTCCATCAATATTGAGTCTTTCTAGTTGGTTGATCAATTCTTCATGTCTTATCCGATCGAAAGCCTTGGTATAATCAACAAAGCATAAATATAAATCCTTATTCATCTCAATTGATCTCTCTATGATAGTTTTTAGGATGTGTAAGGCATTAATAGTTCCTTTCCCTTCCAAAAATCCACCCACACTGTTCATCTGCTATTTCTCTTTTGATTCTATTCCTTGTCCTCATCATGATTATTCTTAATAAGAATTTAGTTACACGACTCATCAAACTGATTGTACGATGGAGTTCGCATTTTATAGCCCCTATCTTCTTTGGAAGTGCAATGAAAATTGATTTTGACAGATCTGTGGGGATTTTTCCAGTGTCATAGATTTCATTTTGGAGGATTGTCATTTTTCCAATATCAAATGCCTCCAGGGCTTCAATCATTTCTGCAGTAATGTTGTCTGGTCCTGGGGCTTTTCCTGGTTTCATCTTTTTCAATGCTGCTCTAACTTCATCTTTCATTATGGGTGGTCCTTCAAAGTTTTTTTTCTGATAATGTGTTCTGCGTTTATGTCATCTTCAAAAAGGTCTTTAATGTATTCTCCCCATCTGTCTGATATTTGTCTTTTTCCATGATAAGCATACCATCTTTCGATTTTAAGCAAGCGCATGAAGAACAGTATGAAGGGGAGAACCTTAGCAGATGGCAAGATAACTGGGGGAAAAGGGAAGCTGACTAATGAACAAATTGGAAAATTGCAACAATACTGTGGCAATGCAATTAGGGAAAATAAAGGAAATCTTGTGAAGATGAGAGAAGATGATAAGAATACAATTGAAACAAATAAAATAGCACGCCAGTAACGACACTGGTATCATTTATCAAAACAAACAAACCACAACAACAATAAACAAACAAACAAACAATCTTTAACACAACGGCATATACATGTACACAGTGACAATTGTACCATTTATTAGAAAACGATGTAGTGAAGCATCGGTGGTCTAGTGTTAGAATACTCGCCTGCCACGCAGGTGACCCGGGTTCGATTCCCGGTCGATGCATTTTTTTAAGCCAGCTCATGGCTAAATTATCGCCTTCAGTGACCTCTAAATGATAATATTGTCTGATCTGGTTGTACAGAGGGCACTCAAATAGAAAATGTATCTCGTTTTCCTGCACATTTGGACAGACTGGACATGAAGTGTTGGCAGTCGTAGGCGCAAAGCGATATCTGTGAACGTTTAACTGGGACATGCCCATCCTAAATTGTGCCATAGCGTTCCTAAACACCTGCACATACAGTATTTCAATATACTTTGCTCTTGCAAATAAAGGCTTAAATTTGTCATATAGTGAACAGCGTGCACTGGTATCTAAGTGGTTACGCCAGCAATGACAGAAACTGCTACGTAATCTTTCTTTCAGTTCTTTACTGAATCGTTTTTCGTCGCCACACCCAAAGAGCCAAACATTTTCAAAACCATTTTCACATAAAATGCTTTTTATCTTAGACACCCAAGTTACATAACCTTTTCCATGCATACTGAATAACATTTTTATATGCTTTTTTTGAATACCTAGTCTCTGGCTGTTTCAGTAGTCGAAACCAGTATTTAATACATCTAGCAACAGCAGTTATCCAGAGAGGAAAGCGTCCCAATTCTCCGTAC
>JAPXFY010001162.1:0-12500 GCA_030674185.1 Monoplex corrugatus
GGCGACAGTATTCCCAATGAGCCCATAGCATGGTCAACTATGGATAGGAACCAGTCGGGACTAAAAATATCCCTCAATGACATTTTTAATTTTTAGATTAATGGGAATTTGAACCCCAATTTACCAGTTGTTAAACCATTGCACTAACCAGTTCACCATAGTGAATGGACTTGGGTAAGGAGGTTGATTGTGAATATCACAAAGACAGACTGTGTGTACATTTGTGTGTATTTTACTTTTCATTTCCTGTCTGTCAGATTTACACTGCGCAAGAGGTGTAAAATTTCAGCAAAGTTTTGACTGCTTACAAACCAGTCCCGAAACTTAAGAGCGCAGCGATGAAGTGGGTAAGATGTCACACTTCCACTTGAAGGGTGTGGGTTTGATCCTGCCTGGATACGTCTCATTTTGTGGCTGAAGTTTAAAGATTTTTCCAGCGTCTTAGATCAACATGTGCACCGTCCTGATAGTGCCTGAATATCTTTGTGTGTGTACGCACACAGAAATCAGATATATGCTAAAGATCCTGTAAGTCGCAGCAGTGTCTGATGGAAACACCCAGTATGCACCCCCATAAAGATTGTGTAGCAACATATTACCTGCACAGTGTGGGCAAAACAATGAGCACACATGTATACAAGAAAATGGAACTATTAAACACACACACACACACACACACACACACACACACACACAACACACACAGACACATGCACAGACACACACACACACACAGACACACATGCACACACGCACACGCATGCACAAACACACACACGCACGCACACACTCACACACATACACACACGCGCACACACACATACAGACACACACACACACACACACACACACACACACACACACACACACACACACACACGTCTTTTGGCACTGACACAGTACACACACAAGTATGTGCACACACACACAAACACACACACAACACACACACACACACACACACACACACACACACACACACACACACACACACACACACACACACACACACGCACAAGGAAATAAATCCATACTAGACAACAGATCTGTATCCTTGAACAGTTACAAATTTGAAAATTTTCAAGAGACTGGTTCAGTTCTGTAATCCATTTCTTAAAACTGTTCAGGACACCTCATGTATTTCCATTAGTGACAGTCTTGTTTTCAGTGATGCAGCTCAAGATTATTAGACCTTGGCATATTGCTATTTTAACCAAAGAGGAACAGACACAGAAGAAGAATGTTTTTTATTATGCATGGAGTTCTGTTTGCTAGAAATATCTTTATTTTGTGTCTTACCTGTTACAGGGCGGAAAGTCACGTCACAGAAGGAAGGGACGAGGCGGTTCCAGAAAAAGAGGCAACAGGTATTGTGTAGTCCTGTGTATTGTATCTGTGTATTGTATAGTCCTGTGTATTGTATCTGTGTATTGTATAGTCCTGTGTATTGTATCTGTGTATTGTATAGTCCTGTGTGTATAGTCCTGTGTGTATAGTGCTGTGTATTGTATAGTCCTGTGTGTCAACTGTGTTTCTCATTTGTCTGCTGTATTTTGTGTAAATTTTGGTCTTCTGTCTCTCTATTATGTGGTATATTGTGCTGTCTTCTGTCTGTTGTATTGGTCATCTTCTATGTCTACGTTTTCTGTTTAAGGGGGGGAAAAGGTTATTTTGCTGGATCCGGTGTTTCACTTTTGACAAGTTGTGGGTTCTTTAACCCTTTCGCATTTGCACTGTTAGATGTAAAGCTAGCTCCTAGTATTCGCATTCGAATGTAGCACAGCATCAACACAAATTCTTTCAGTAGTGAATGGAAAGTTCGTTGCACCCCAGAATGCTCGTACTATTTTTAGAACATTCAACGCGAGACTGACCGAGATTCTAACCACACGCGCGATAAGACAGCAAGGCCAGTAGTGATGGAAATTCCCCATGCATGTGCCGGAAAAGGTCGGGCGATCTCGACCGCTATGAACTGATCGGCACATTTTTCCGCAGGGCGGTTACCAGCTTTGTGAACAGCTAAGGGTTAACAGAGAATTGTTCAGAACATTAAATATCTTTGTGCGTGGTTTTTCAGAAATGCAAACACTAGCTGATACCTATTGTCATGTGATATGCTGATGAGTGGCCATCGGTAGACTGGGGATCCTCATGCTGTTCGACAAGGTTCCAGCACTAGTGATTTGTGTGCAGACAGATTGGCTTCGGTGTGTCCTCAGGAGGCCTTCCCATTTCAGATACACTTCTGCCATGCCAGACAGCACTCTGGAACTGATGTTCCCCGCATTGAAGGGTTTACACTTCTTTCAAGTCAAAAGGATGTCACATCTACGACTGACTTAGCTCTGTACAAGTTCCAGAAATCAGAAAATTTACACCTGTCTGTTTGAAGGGTATTTCATTGTCTCTTTATGCAGGATGTAAAACCCTTTTTTGCAAGAATTGAGAAAGTGAATGTGAGTGTATTGTTACAGCCCTAAGAGAGGGAAAGCTCTGTTGTCTGCCCAATTCCATGCTCTTGGCCGGGCAGGTGTGTCAGAAGACAGCGTTTTCCATATCTTCAGCCCATTTCTGGTTTCAGGAAGACTTTGGGAGATCTCATGAGTGTCTGTGTAGTGTAAATATACTTGTGTGTGTTTATATCAGATTTATGTGTTTGGTATGTTCATTTATAGTCTACTGAAACTCTACATCACTCATTCACTGAAGTCTGAAGACTGAGGTCTTTGTGAGGCCTGGTTGGTAATGATAGAGATCCTGCACTTCAGTATGTCTGCATGGGTTCAAGTCTGGCATTTGCAGCCACCAATCTACCCACATGGGAAAGTAAAATAGCATAGGAGAGGAGGTGGGAAGTACCCTCATAAAACTGGCCCATAGAAAATTTTAAATTTCTTAACGCTTCCTTTCCTATAACTTCAGGATTAAGGGGCAGATTAACTCACTCGCTAGGTACGGTTATGACCCTTGCCGTTCCCCTGATATGCACCATTTTGTACAGGTCATGAGAAAAATTCTCTTACAAACAAATGAAATCAGAGAGTTTTGAAATTTGGCAGGTCATGTATTGAAAGATTGGTGTACAATATGCTGAAATTTCAACCGTCTAACCTCATGGTTGCTGAGTGATGGTACAAGTAAAATTAGAGAAATTTTCAGGTGAAAAACATCTTACAAAATACACAGACAGGTCAATACATCAGTTCCTTCAGTCACATTTTGAATGAAATTTCATAAAATCCAACGCACACACACTCCACATGCACTGAAGGAAGAGATCGTGTTGAACAGCGCTGAGTTGTTGAGTAACTGTTCAAGCCATTTGCTTTTCCGTTGTCTGCTTCGTTGCGGAGATAGTGAGTCGTGAACTTTGCACTGTCCACACACTGACTGCGTAGTACAGTGACCTCATGGCCTGAAAGGAGGCTAAGAATGACCAAAGAATCTATGTCTGGCTATCAGTCTCGGTTAACGGAAATACTGAAAGCCTGGCAAATTTTCAAAACACAAGTCAGATTTCTCCGACGCTCATGGACAAGCGTTGTTGAGACATGATCGGGAAATCCCGACGCTTGTAGCGAGAGAGTTAATTCCTAATGCAGTATTTTCAGATTTTTGTTGTATTCATAGAAATGTTCTTAGTCATAATTCTTTTCTCTTCATTTTCCCCACAGCTCCAGTAGAAGAGGAAGGGGAGGCAGCAGTCAGAGAGGTGGAAACAACAGTGCTGGAACTTCAAGGGGAGGGAGAGGAGGGTCAAACCAAAGAGGGGGGTCTACATTTGCAGGGGGAAGGAAACCTGATGCGCCTTTGACCAAATCCACACTGGGCATGATGCCAGACCCACGAGCCAGGTCGTATTTGGCTTCCATTGGTTCCTACATGGGATGAAGATTTGGTCTGATGTGAGGGTTGTGTTTCAGGACTTTTTTGTTCCAGTATGTGCCATGACCTACGTCTGATACTAAAAATTTTGGCAGTGTCGCAGTGCAGAAAGGTGAACTTCAAACAGGAGAGTGCAAGATGTGAAAAGATTCCGTTATATAGGTTTGGAAGATACTAACAAGACAGTGACAGTCTCTTGGATATAAATTGTCATATAGAAACCACATCATTATTATGGGTAATTTCATTATGACAGTGATGGCTTTGTCAAGATGTGTCATCCGTTTGTGTGTTATGATGTCTCATTCAGTATTGAAAGTTCCCAGTCTTGGTCTGCTGTATCGCTGGGGTATTATAGGGCATTAGTGAATGTTTTGCCATTTCTAATTGGAAAAATGAGGTTGTACCGTTTTTAATTATAGAATTGAAGATGGTTCTGTTTGGTTTAGAGGGAGTGCTTTTCTGAGATGAACTCTGTGATCAGCTGTATATTGAACAACATGAATGGTTTTATGTTTGATAAAATGGACACAAGACAGGGGGTGGAGTTCTTGTTTTACCACACTGTGTTCCATAGTTTACATGTTGGATCTTCTGTGTTATGGAACTAATCCTTGGGACTCCCACACCCTGTCCACCAACATCCTGCATTGTCAACCATGCTAGTAAAGCAAAAACTTAACCCTTTAACTACTTCACCCTATCCACCAGATTCCTGATAGGGTGAGGGAATCAAAGGGTTAAGATTTTGTATTTGGTGGCAGGAGTCGAAGGGTTAGATTCATCTGAAGTGCTATTCTCCCTCTTCACTGACCCTCTTATATGTTCATCCCTTAGCAGGCAGTGGTTGTCTTCATGTGTTTGTTGATGAAGACTTGGGTGGATCCCATTGAATGCTGAATGTTTTATTGACAACTTGAGTTTAAAAAAATTCAGAGAACACAAGCTAAAATACTGTAAATGTTTATTCTTTGTGAAAATTTGACTTCGTTTTAACTTTGATTTTATTGTCTTATGAAATAAAATCGTTTGGAAAATAATGAAATCAATGTTATGTTGTCTTTGTTGAGAGGTGAAGTATCTCACAGTATGAAATGCTGGTGTTGTATTGCGACAGGCGTGGTAGTCAAGGGTAAGACATCAAAGACTGCCAGTCGGAAGGTCTGGGTACTTCCTGTCTGAAGGTTGAAGGGTGTAGATTATTCTAATCTCAGAGGTCAACAGGTATGCTGACCTGTCAGTGCAAGACAAGGTGACCAACACCGAAGTTCTGACCCGCGCTGGCCTCCCAACCATGCATACCATGCTGAGACAGCATCGGCTGCGCTGGTTGGGCCACGTTCGCCGCATGGAAGATGGTCGCATCCCAAAAGACATCCTTTATGGTGAGCTTGCCACAGAGCAGAGAAACATTGGCCGCCCACAGCTGAGATACAAAGACGTTTGCAAGCATGACATGAAGGTTCTTGAGATCGACACCGAGTCCTGGGAGGACCTCGCAGACGACCGCAACAGCTGGAGAACCACTCTCAAGAAACAGCTGCGGATTGGTGAGGACAAACTGTCAGCTGCTGCAGCAGAAAAGCGAGTTCGCAGAAAAGGGATGACAGCCAACAGACCAGTATCAGCATACACATGCGACCGCTGCGACAGAGACTGCCTCTCTCGCATTGGTCTGTACAGTCACAGGCGACACTGCTTGGACCAAGCAGACAGCCCATCTAGACATTAGAACGGATGTACTTTGACCATGGTCAGCCATGACCGAGGGAGGCCTACTACAGTGCCTATGTCACCTTATATGTTGACACATGCAGAACATTACATATACACATTAAAGATCCTGTAAATTATTTCAACCTCAGGTGGCTTATGGAAACATCATCATCATCAGGTGCCATCGCATGGCGTTGGCGATCATGGACTTCCATCAGTCTCTATCTCTTGTTGCCTCAAGCATCTCTTCCACCCTCCTTGTCTTCAGCCACTCTGCAAGTCCGTCTAGTATTTTCTCCCTGGGTCTACCTGGAGCTCTCCTTCCCTCCAGCTTTCCCGTTGTGACCAGGTGCTCCAAATCCCCTTTCCTCATAAAATGGCCCATAAATGTTGCCTGTCTTTTCCTAATCCTCCTTATGAATGATCTACTTGTGTCTGCCTCCATCAAGACTGTCTCGTTTGTTTTCTTTGCTGTCTATGGAACTCTCAACATTCTTCTCAGAAACCACATCTTGGCTGCCTCGATCTTGTTCTGGCTTTTTTTGATGACTGTCCACGCCTCACAACCGTACAACAGTATTGGTTCTATATAGCATTTGTTGGTAAGAATGCTTTTCATCTTCTTGAATGCTGTTTCGGCTAGGCCAATTCTGCTGGCTATTTCTGATGCGCATCTGCCGTTTGATGAAATGATCGTTCCCAGGTATTTAAACTTATCAACCTGTCTCAAGGTTGTGCCATTTGCTGTTATTTTTCATGAGGGGATTTCATGTTTTTTACTGATCACCATGACTTCAGTCTTCCTGCTGTTTAGTTCCAAAAACAAAAACAGCAAGCACGCCAATGGAAGATGCGGACTGCACAGCAATATAACACTTGCACAATGTGACCAAAACCGTGTACATATACACATATAAGACAAACTGGAATGAAAAAAGAAACAAAGAGAAGAAGAAAAAGAAAACTAGAGTGTATGACATAAAGTGCACATACATATTAATGGATCACGTGACAGGAAATCAAATGTATGATTGCTTCAGTGTGAATTGTCTGCATTGTAATCAGATTTTAAATTGCACAAAAAGGCAGGCATCAGACAGTCTACTGGGCCCGGTTGATGCCATGTAAAATGCAACACCGTCATGTATTCTCAAACCAACATGGAATTTGATAATATAACAGTCACCATGGAAAAGTGATTGAATTATCATAGTGATGGCTTGAAGGTCAGAATTTTATCCCTGATCAATTGATACCATTGTGGGTTTTTTTGGCCTCAACCAGCTCCCACCTATAGTCTAGCATTCTATGGGCTCAGTGAGAAAGCTGGTCCCACACAGCCAAGTGTCATCAGTTTTTAAGTATGTGTCATTGAGTGTCTTATTCAGATTTCTAGACTAATTGTCTATCCTGGTCGGGTAGGGAAGGAATGGTACGACTAGGGCCATCTCATGTCTCGCATCAATGCCAGGAATTTTTTGAAGGAATGTCTAAGTCTAGAATGGATCTGCATGTCTCGCATCAATGCCAGGAATTTTTTGAAGGAATGTCTAAGTCTAGAATGGATCTGCATGTCTCGCATCAATGCCAGGAATTTTTTGAAGGAATGTCTAAGTCTAGAATGGATCTGCATGTCTCGCATCAATGCCAGGAATTTTTTGAAGGAATGTCTAAGTCTAGAATGGATCTGCATGTCTCGCATCAATGCCAGGAATTTTTTGAAGGAATGTCTAAGTCTAGAATGGATCTGCATGTCTCGCATCAATGCCAGGAATTTTTTGAAGGAATGTCTAAGTCTAGAATGGATCTGCATGTCTCGCATCAATGCCAGGAATTTTTTGAAGGAATGTCTAAGTCTAGAATGGATCTGCATGTCTCGCATCAATGCCAGGAATTTTTTGAAGGAATGTCTAAGTCTAGAATGGACCTGCACAGTATCATTGCTGTCATCCCCATTTTCATGTACTGTCTCAGCTTTGTGAAAAATTAAGACACTGACCCAGATCCTGTGCCCTGCTGTCATGGTGAAGTCAGTTTGAGTGTGTTCAGAGGTGTATCACAGAGCTGGAATGAGTAGCATGGAGGAAGTGATACTGAAGCAAAAAACGGGACTAGAAAGAGGAACTCGACAACATCATCATCATCATCATCACCCTCATGAATCATGAGATTTTTTTTTCAGATTATGTAGCCCTTCTGTCGTGGAGGTTTGTTTTGTTTTCTTTTTCCGTCGCTATGCCCAGAGTTCAGCACTCAAGACGATGACAGGCATTCTTACCAACAAATGCCTGTCAATTAACATCAGAAAGAGAGTTCTTAAATGTTATATAGAACCAATACTGTTGTACGGATGTGAGGCGTGGACAGTCAACAAAGTCAGAACAAGATTGAGGCAGCCGAGATGTGGTTTCTAAGAAGAATGTTGAGAGTTCCATGGACAGCACAGAAAACAAACGAGACAGTCTTGATGGAGGCAGACACAAGAAGATCATTTATAGGAAAAGACAGGCAACATTTATAGGCCATTTTATGAGGAAAGGGAATTTGGAGCACCTGGTCACAACGGGAAAGCTGGAGGGAAGGAGAGCTCCAGGTAGACCCAGGGAGAAAATACTAGATGGACTTGCAGAGTGGCTGAAGACAAGGAAGGTGGAAGAGTGCACATACGACCTACCTACTCTAACTGAGATTATCAACTCTTCTCTAACATCTGGTTCATTACCATCCCCTCTCAAAACCGCTGTTGTGAAACCCCTTCTTAAAAAGCCTTCTTTGGATCCTGACTCCCTGAGAAACTACAGACCCATCTCTAACCTATCTTTCATTTCTAAAATCTTAGAGAAAATTGTTCTGAAACAGCTTCTTACCTATTTGGATGAAAATAATCTGCTCTGTGCTTCACAGTCTGCCTACCGCGACACATCACAGCACGGAAACTGTTCTACTCAAAATTACCAATGATCTTCTTCTGTCCCTTGACTCTGGAAATGTTTCTGTGCTGACCCTATTAGACCTGTCAGCTGCGTTTGACACTGTTGATCATAACATTCTTCTTAATAGACTCTCCTCTCTGTATGGTATTTCAGGCACCGCTCTTTCTTGGTTTCAGTCGTATCTCACGAACAGGACACAATCAGTCCTTGTCATCAATCATTCCTCCCCACCCACTGATCTCCTTTTCGGTGTTCCACAAGGTTCCGTTCTGGGACCTGTGCTCTTTGCTCTTTACACAAAGCCACTCTCCGATTTGATAAAATCACATTCCATTGAGCATCAATCCTTTGCAGATGACATCCAACTTGAAATTGATTCTCCTCCTTCTGATATCTACTCTGCTATCCCAGTCTTAGAAGACTGTATCTCAGATATCAAGACCTGGATGCTAGAAAATAAATTAAAGTTAAATGATGACAAAACTGAAGCTCTCTTTTTGTCCTCTCCTTTCAAAACCTCCCCATCTCCCAAACCTACTACCATTACCATTGATCAGACTGAAATTCCTTTCTCCTCCTCAGCTAGGAATCTTGGTTTCTACTTCACTGACAACATGAGTGTTGAACTTCATGTAAACAACACCTGTCGCACTGCTTACATCAATCTCCGCCAAATCAGTTCCTTGCATCATCTTCTTTCTGTTGATGCTACAAAAACTCTGGTTTCTGCTTTCATTCTCTCAAGACTGGATTATTGCAATTCACTTCTTTCTGGATGTTCAAAAGATCAAATAGATAAACTACAGAAAGTGCAAAATTCTGCAGCTCGGCTTGTTTTTAAATCCCGTAAGCGAGATCATGTCTCTCCTCTGCTAAAACGCCTCCACTGGCTTCCTGTACAAGCTCGTATCGAATTCAAACTTGCGATTCTCTGTCATTCATTTTTCTCTGGAACGTCCCCTTGTTACATTTCTGATCTCCTATCCGTCTACTCACCTTCCAGAAATCTTCGCTCCTCTTCTGACTTAAGACTACTGTGCATTCCCAGAGTAAGAACTAAAACCTTCGGTCACTGCACCTTTTCATATTCAGCACCAACTTTTTGGAATTCTCTGCCCCGTGAAATTCGCTACATTGAATCTATTACTTCTTTCAAGACTGCCCTCAAAACTTTCCAATTTAAATCCTATTTTCCCGACTAGGTAGTAACTGTGTGGACACTCTTTGTTCTCGTGCGCACGCGCGCGCGTGTGTGTGTGTGTGTGTGTGTGGGTCCGTGTGTGTGTGTGTGCGTGTCTGTGTGTGTGTGTGTGTGTGTGTGTGTGTGTGTGTGTGTGTGTGTGTGCCTGCGTGTCTGTGTGTGTGTGATGTTATTAGTGTGCAGCGTCACGAGCTCCGGCCCCGTACTGGAGGTTTGCGCTTATAAATGTTCATTATTATTATTATTATTATTAAGAGATGCTTGAGGCAACAAGAGATAGAGACAGATGGAAGTCTATGATCGCCAACGTCATGCGGCAGGGCACCTGATGATGATGATGATGATGATGATGCCCAGAGTAACTTTAAGACAAGGACTCAGTTTCGATAGTTCATATAGGAGGGACTGATTATTATCATCAGTAGAGGGTTTATTCAGCTGCTAATGTTATAAGAATATTGGATCAAAACAGGTACTACTGAAAGCCATGAAAATGACCAGGCAGTACTTTAGTCTTTTCTGAAGTGACTTGACAGATGTGGACTGGCTAACAAAGGAATTAACCTGGGTTTGGCGATAAGCCACATCCACGGAAACTTAACCATTCACTTCTCACAAGCAGCATAGAAAATGTGGTTCAAATATGGTCAATCGAGGGTTGACAGCCAGAACCCAGTATATCACTTTTTTGTCAATGTTCACTTTTTTATACTGAACTGTTGTTTTTGATGTGATCTTTCACTTGGTGGACTTTGTTTTTGCCATGATATTGATTTTTGATCGATTATCAATAAAACCAAAACAAACAGTATCTCAAAATGTAGATATAACCTCTCCCCGAAAACCCAGTTAAAAATCGTCTCCTGTAAAATCGAGATACTTGGTTCTCTGGTTGTCAACCCTCGAAATGTTCATCAAAGAAACGATCCTCGCTTATCTTGCCCGACTGCAGACATACGTGGGCAGACACACGTGGTGTAGACCTACCGAGCGCGTGGTCGGCGTCTACCATCCTCCAGGCTTTTACAAGAATGGAAACAACGTAAAGTGAGCACAATTGCTAGGTCATGCACTTTCATTATCATCATCATCAGGTGCCCTGCCGCATGGCGTTGGCCACCATGGACTTCCAACCATCTCTATCTCTCGTTGCCCCTAGCATCTCCCCCACCCTCCTCATCCCCAGCCACTCTGTAAGTCCGTCCAGCATTCTCTCCTTGGGTCTACCTGGTGCTCTCTTTCCCTCCGGCTTTCCCGTTGTGACCAGGTGTTCCAAATCCCCATTCCTCAAAATATGGCCTATAAATGTTGCCTGTTTTTTCCTAATCTTCCTTATGAGTGATCTACTTGTGTCTGCCTCCATCAAGACTGTCTCGTTTGTTTTCTTCGCTGTCCATGGAACTCTCAACATTCTTCTGAGAAACCACATCTCGGCTGCCTCAATCTTGCTCTGGCTTTGCTTGCTGACTGTCCACGCCTCGCATCGGTACAACAGTACTGGTTCTATATATTACATTCAAGGATTCTCTGTACACTTTGTATAGGGGGAAAGAAAAAGGTAAAGACGAAACAAAGAGCCAGCTGCCTCGTGCGTGCCACCTGATATTACTTACTATGTGTAGTGTGTACAATGCATAGGCCCTACAATTTGCACGCACAGATGAGGGAAGATAATCCTTCCTTCCCCCCCCCCCCCCCCCCCCCCCCCCCCCCGCCGCTCATTCCCATCTTTTCCCCCCTACGTCATCCCACTGGCTACAACCACCACTATCCTGATTTAATGTTTTTAGTGATGTCACGCACAGTTGCCATTGAAGCGTCTCTTCCTTGTCTCGGCGCGCGAAATGTAATATTTAGTCATTTGGAAGGGATAATACTAAATTTGTCGAATGTGACCCACACACATCCACACACTCCAACTCCCACAACCCACACTCCACCTCCATCCACCCTCCCTCACAAAATAGTTTGTAGTAAGACTTAGTTCGTTAACAGAGTGGCAGAAACTAAAACGATGCACAACATGATTAAGCCATGTTAACTTTACCCCTTTCTAGTCTACATGATTTGGCTTCGTCAATTGTGGTCTTTGCTTGCATACAACAACCAAGCACAGACCCACAAGATTGAGCGGTGTGTGTGTGTGTGTGTGTATGTTGTGTGTGTGTGTGTGTGTGTGTGTGTGTGTGTGTAGATGTGTGTGTGTGTGTGTATGTGTGTGTGTGTGTGTGTGTGTGTGTGTAGATGTGTGTGTGTGTGTGTGTAGATGTGTGTGTATGTGTGTGTGAGTGTGTGTGTGTGTGGTTTGCAAACTTAACCTTTATCCATTTGTGTTGTCTGATGTTTCACTTCGTGAATACCATTCCGGTCACAGAAAGAAAAAAAATTATATAAAAAAAAAAGAATAAATAAACAGTTCAATGAATAAAAACAAGATGGTCAAGCCATTCTACGAATCTCCTTTTTTATATACAAAAAATCATTCACAGAAAATTCAGATTTTGTACTTTTCAAAGTCACAGTGACCTTGAGGTAGCATCTCATGAAATTTTTGACATGAAGCGAGGATAATAACTCGTATTAGACTGTCATAACAACGTACAGAGAATAAATATTTACAGAAGTTACTGAGAAAGGCTGATCACATTTTCATTCAAAAAGGGCTGATTTATATATTTATGTGTTTATTTATTTATTTACTTTGCACGTGCAACCATTATCGTGTGTTTTTCTCAATTTTGCTTATTTATTCTTTGGCTACA
>JAPXFY010001162.1:22500-25000 GCA_030674185.1 Monoplex corrugatus
CAATACAATACAACACAATACAACACAACACAACACAACACAATACAATACAACACAGCACAATAAGCACAATACAACACAACACAATACAATAACACACAGTACAATACAATACAATACAACACTATGCAATACAACACAACACAATGCAATACAACTTTTATCAAACCTTCAAACGAAATCATATGTCTGCTCAAACACACGACAGGGCACATAAAATCATGGTTTAGCTCCAATAATAAAAAAAGAAAAGAAAAGAAAAGAAATTTATCATACAATCAAAAAGCCTCATCTTAGCTCCGCTATCCTTCCATCAACACACACACTGCCCCCCCCCCCCCCAGCCCTTCCCTCCACACACACACACAAACGCGTACATGTCCACTCACACACACACACACACACACACACACACACACACACACACACACACACACACACACACACACACACACACACACACACACACACATAACGTGCAGACGAAGATGATCAACATATCCACTCCATTTTTCTACTGTGCCCATCCCCATAACTGAACGGAAAAAGACACGAACAGGATTTCCTGTGTGAGAATTCTGCCCGAACTGTCTTGTCACTATTAAACGCCGAAAGCACATAGAACAAATGAGCTAACCATATGCTCCCGCACCCTATCCATCAACTGCAAAAACTTAACCCTTTGACTCCCTCATCCTATCCACCAGCTTCCTACAGGAAGCTGGTGGATAGAGCGAGAGAATCAAAGGGTTAAGTTTATGATTTTTCTTGTTTCTTGTTTTGTCTGACATGCACATAAACTGGATGCTTTAAAATCAAGGAAAAAGATAAAATATGAGATAGATGAGGAGAGTACGTCAAAGACCTTTTTGAAGATGACAGAAACGAAGAACACATTATAAGAAAGAACGTTGAAGGACCACCCCACTTGTCTGGAACGATCTGCCTTTTTCTCTCCGCTGTTCATCATCTCTCTCTTCTTTCAAGGCGGGCCTCAAAACTCATCTTTTTTTTTATAAATACTGCCAGTAATGAAACATGATTTTTGATCTTTCTGATTCAGTAATGTATATATTAGTACTTGCTTGCAACAGATGTGCTAGTGTGTGTGTTGGGGGAGGGGGGACTAGGAGTGGGAATTAATTGAACACTAGGCGTAAGGCTGATTGGGAAAAATGAACTATTTAATGTAAAGCGCGGTGAGTCTTTACCTATGTGTAGGAGAATAGCGCTATCTAAAAGTCATTTATTATTATTATCATTATTATTATTATTATATTATTATTATTATTATTATCATTATTATTATTATTATATTATTATTATTATTATCATTATTATTAATGAAAGATGAAGTTAGAGCAGCACTGAAAAAGATGAAACCACGAAAAGCCCCAGGACCAGACAACATTACTTCAGAAATGATTGAAGCCCTGGAGGAATTCGGTATTGAAAAAAAAGTAACAGTCCTTCTAAATGAAGTTAATGACACCGGAAAAATCCCCAAAGATATGTCAAAATCAATTTTCATTGCACTTCCAAAGAAGACAGGGGCTATAGAATGCAGAACTCCATCGCACAATAAGCTTGATGAATCATGTAACAAAAACCCTGTTAAGAATTGTTCAGATGTGATCGTGCGTGCGCTGCTGTCTCCGGCATACTCAATTGCGGGAAATACTTTCCCTGTTGGTGGTGTTGATGTCACAGCTTATGGACTTGACCTTCAGAGTGTCCTTGTACCGCTGTTGTAGTCTCCCCTGGTCACGGTGGCCTTGTTTCGGCTGTCTGTGCAAAGGAAGTTTGGGATGCGGTCATATTCCGTACGTGTTCTGTCCATTGTTTCCGTTTCAGTTTCTCAATATGACGTTTCCGCGCTCGGAATGAATTCCATACGCACTAACGTCACAGGTGTTGTATGATGGTGATCGTGGCACAAGCCTTAAGCCTGCACATAAACCCATGACCTGGCCAGGTCCTGAGGCCCTACCTAGCCTATGTTTTACCTAGCCTACTTTTTCTTCTAATATTGTATCAGCCTTTCATTGGAACAATTTTGGTTATATGTAAATGACATGTGTATCTGTGTATCTTATCTTCAAAGAAAATAACATATAGATAAAGCAAATAAAGGAATAAATAAAGGTCTGAATCACAACACAACTAGGTATTCTGTATAAACTCGTCTCACATGAAATTGTATATAATATGCTCTATAATTTTCCATTGCTTTTATTCTTTCTCCCCATTTATAGCCATGCTAACACGAAATCAAGAAGCATTTGTTAGTAGTGGTGACTGAGAGAAGGAGAGACAAATCGATGTTTTGGGGGAAGGAAATGAATTAACGATGTGAAAGCGATCATGCCATATCAATATGTTTCATTTCCTGCTTTACAAGACAGGCCCAGCTGCGTCTCACGAAGACTTTGTCTCTCCGGTTTCCCCCTTAACCTTTTGTTTGTTGGATTAAGGTGTGTGTGTGTGTGTGTGTGTGTGT
>JAPXFY010001163.1:2500-7500 GCA_030674185.1 Monoplex corrugatus
AGAGAGAGAGAGAGTTCAGACTTCAGACTTCAGATTTCAGACTTCAGACTTTTTATTCAAGAAAGGTCATAGCCCCTACTGAAGGGGTGGTTATAAGTACAATGAAATAATCAGATGTCATACCGTAGGATTAACAATCAACAACAAAATAAACGTATATTACGATAAAGCAATTTCCCTGATTTTAGCTGCTTTGAGCAGGAACAAACCAACCTTCTTAATATAAGCGCTACCCATTCAGCTGGCATAGAAGCAAGATATGTGAAACTTCTCAAATCTAACATAGTTTGCGCTATCCTTTCAGCTAGCATAGAAGCAGATATCCAACATAGTTTGTGCTACCATTCAGCTAGCATAGAAGCAGACATCTAACATAGTTTGTGCTACCCATTCAACTGAATGGGTAGCGTAAACTATGTTAGATTTGAGAAGTTTCACAACATGGGAGATAATTCCTACGTGACTCTCAAGAGTTAGTCCTTTGGTTGATATTATAAAAAAAAAAGTATCCCTGCTTCCCTCTTATTTCTTTGGTATTCTTAATATAAGCGAAACGAGTTGAACACATTAACTCAGTTTAAACATGTTCGGGCATCTATAATACTTTTGAAGGATAAACCTTGAACGGATTTCATCTAAAGATCTAAAGCTGGACAACACAGGACGAAATGTATTTCGTCCTCTTCGGCTTGCATACATAAGGGACAAAGCAAATCAGACTCTCTGTGAGAGAGAAAGAAAAAAAGAACAAGAGAGAGAGAGAGAGAGAGAGAGAGAGAGAGAGAGAGAGAGAGAGAGAGAGAGAGAGAGAGAGAGAGGTTATCTCTTGTGATGCTTCATTGTAAGTTAACATCTATTCTCTCTCTGTCTCTCTTTGTCGCTGTCTGTCTGTCTCTCTGTCTCCCTCCCTCCCTCTCTCTCTCTCCCTCTCTATCTCTATCTCTGTCTCTCTCTCTCTCTCAGATACACAGATCCCAACCAAAAAGAAAGCTGAGGTAAGATCTAAAAACGAGGGGACATCAATCACACCATTACCGCCTTTCCTGGTGTGGATGTCTCGCAGTCTATCCCCTTGCCAACAAGAGGCTGATCCAAGATGATGATCCATGCACAGCACTGCCTGGTACGGACGGACCTCCGTCACGTTCATGACTAATATACACCCCACAAGTCCCAGTCGAAGATGCAATACTTCAGGTCCACCTACACAGCCACTGTCAAGGAAGGCCATGATGAATCATTCTACTTGCCCCGTTGAAGGAGTCCACACACAGGCCCATCCAAATGTTGAGAAGATTGTGATGGTTATCACCCTCTACTCAACGATGAAACTTAAGTCCACACAATCATTAATAAAACGCAAGATAGATGGCATCCACTCAGCCCACCTTAACACGAAGTTCAGAAAACAACAACACCACCACCAACCACAACAACAGCAACAACTACAACAAGAAAATAAACAAAAGCCCGCAACTCATTGACAAGCTCATGATAGATACCACCCACTAATCAACCACACTCAGACCTGCAGACAGAAGAATTTGCTATCTCTTGCGTCTTTTGTGGCTCTTCTACACGTCCACTTCAGCTCTGCTGAAGACTGCCATTGTTGTCCTAAGAGCTTCTATCAGGTGTTCTTAGGAGACGACCACACCTGTGTCCAGATCCGTCCGTGAATCAGGCAGCCTGAGAAAGCGAGAGGCAGCAGCTGTTATGAGTCTCATAATGCAGAGCAATCGTGTGTTTGTTCAGTTCTGTATTAGATGCTCTTATGGTGGGCATAGGATGACAGTGTTTGTTTGCCAGATTGTTTATGGTCTCTTCCCTTCAACTCAATCAGTGGTAGTGGGAATCAATACATGTTTGTTATCGAATAGTTCCACAATCAATTTGGTGTGGGCTGAATGGTTTAGATAGATCTAACCTGACTGTATGTCGGTATGTGTGTGTGTTGTGTGTGTGTGTGTGCGTGCGTGCGTGCGTGTGTGTTTGTGTGTGTGTGTTTGTGTGTGTGTGTGTGTGTGTGTGTGTGTGTGTGTGTGTAAGTGTGAGTGTGAGTGTGTGTGTGTGTGTGTGTGTGTGTGTGTGAGTGTGTGTGTGTGTGTGTGTGTTTGTGTGTGTGTGTGTGTGTGTGTGTGTGTGTGTGTGTGTGTGTGTGTGTGTGTGTGTGTGTGTGTGTGTGTTTCTGACAAACAGAAAGACAAACGCACAGACCAAAACAAAACAACAACAAAAAGTAAAGCACGAAAAACACATACACACACACACACACACACACACACACACACACACACACACACACACACACACACACACACACACACACACACACACACACAAAAGAACAAAACAAAACCAATTTAAAACATTAATAAACTAACAGTGTTTTATGTTCATTTATATTCCAAGTCCAGGTCCTTTGGAATAATTTCTGAATAAATGTTGAAACCCAAAGACAGAACATGGCAAAATGTGCATTTTCTAATCGGTTACTTGATTTAGATTAATCCTTAAATGATTCGCTACATCAACATTGCTAGGCTGAAAACGTCATGCAATGGCTGTGATCAGTAATGTAATATCTAGGCATTTTTTAATATTAGATAATTAAATAGTTAAAACAAGGAATTGGAAAACCCTGCACCTGCTTAATTGTTACCTGGTGAGAAATGAACATTGGTATTTTTTTTTATCTGCATAGAAGCTATAGAGTTCCCACTTATCACTGGATTGTCAGCATTTTTTTTTTTGTATCACTGCTATGTCATCAATATTTTGTTCTTGATCTTTGCTAGATTTACGGTTAGTTTAGCCTGAATGATGCTTGAGTTACACTTTAGTTTCAACTATTCGGTGCCTTTGAGCTTAGTGTAAATGGAAAATGCTGGCAACATAACCAAATGTATGCTGACTGAAAGAGAGCACCAGGTAGACCCAGGGAGAAAATGCTGGACGGACTTGCAGAGTGGCTGGGGACGAGGAGGGTGGGGGAGATGCTAGGGGCAACGAGAGATAGAGACAGATGGAAGTCCATGATCGCCAACGCCATGCGGCAGGGCACCTGATGATGATGATGATGATGCTGGCTGACATATTCAGTTGACAACATAAAAGACTAAAAAGAAAACGGTTGGGGTTCCAGGTTCACGATTAAGGATTTATGTTAAGCTGTCCTTTCCAAAATAGCGAGGAAACTTGGTCTGCAGCATATCAATCTCATGCGTAGGAGAGAGGCGACTGGCTGACCAAATATCAGTACTGTAGCATGCCAGTGTCACATCACCGTCATGAATGGGAGAAATGTAGCTGGGTGACCAACATGTCAATATTCTAACAGACCCAGCTGCACTCAGTCTGTGGGAACATAAATCTTGAAACTTACATGTATCTACTAAATCTTGAAACTTATATGTATCTCTACCATCTGTACAACAGCAGCTTTGGTAAGTACAAGTAGAAGCCAGTGCACATACACGCTTTTGATGTGGTTCCATATGTTTCATTTCCCCCCATGCAGGCATCCAAAGCCAAAGACATTTCCACTGACATTTACGGTTAAGTCCAAGAATGCCCTCCTGAATTTTAAGCTATCTGCCAATGGTGACTGCTTGCTGCGTCAGTACATGGCTACTTCCATCAAGATACACAAACGAAGTTTTTAACTGGATTTAAATTAAAAAAAAAGATAGAATAAATAGAACGGTGAAAAGTGTGCTTCCCTCGAAAAAGAGAACCGCGCGGATTTCTGACAAGAAATAGAAGGGGAAAAAACCCAAAATACCCTGTTATCAAGATATCATACAACTGAATCTCTTAACTAGTTTCTGGGAGAAGAAAACAGAAACGACGAAAATATACACGTAGCAGAGAATCGGAAAGGCCATACTTTTTTTTAAACAGATGGTGATGTAATATCAAGAAAATCAGAACGAACCCCAAGGTGACTCCTGACTCTCTAAACATCGTATATCATAGCAGAGCCATCATTAAAGTAAGAACGAAATATCTTTGCAGCAACTTCCCTATCATCAGGCCCCAAAATATTCAAAACGTCAATGAAAATGGGCAGTCTTAGATTTTATAGTCTCTTATATGATATTATACAATTCTCCCAAACATTGAACGTGATAGATAGATGTAAAAAGTTCGAACGACTTGTCCTCTGAGCGTGTCTGTGTATGTGTTTCCGTTTGTATGTCTGTCTGCCTGTCTGTTTGTCCGTCTGTCTCTGTCACCCTGTCTGTCTCTGAGTTGTCGTATTCAACTATTCAGTGGACTTCCTAAGTGATTTTTCTCATACACAGACAGACGGACGGATAAACGCACGTGCGCGCGCGCACACACACACACACACACACACACACACACACACACACATCACACACGCACACACATGCACACACACACACACACACACACGCACACGCACACACGCACACACACACACACACACACACACACACACACACACACACACACACACACACACACACATACATGTATGCACACACACGCGCAAACACATGCATTTATCCTTTTGCTGTTGTTGTTTTTGTAGTTGTTCATTTTGTTCAATACATAGTTAGTTGCAGTGCCCTATTTTCTGTTGTTTACAAGAAGATTTGCAAAAATCGGATATGTAAGTTCGCCCACGTGCTAACACCCATGGCGTTCCAAAATAAATGTGTATATACATGTAAGTATTTGCCTCTTTCTGCATGTGTCCGCTTATCTGCTTCACTCTGTCTGTCTGTTTGTCTGTCTGTCTGTCTATCTGTCTGTCTATCTGTCTGTCTGTCTTTTTCTCTGTCTGTCACTCTATCTGTGCCTGTCTTTCTGTCTCTTTCTGTTTGGCTGTCTGTTTGTCTGTTCTGTCTCTCTCTATCTGTTTCTCTCTATCTGTCTCTCTGTCTCTCTGTATCTCTCCGCCTCTTTGTCTCTCTCTCTCTATCTCTGTTTCTGTCCCCCTCCTCTCTCTCTCTCTCTCTCTCTCTCTC
>JAPXFY010001163.1:20000-22500 GCA_030674185.1 Monoplex corrugatus
AGATTGTTCAAATGATAGACTGAAGCAATACTGGTAAAACAACGTAGGCTAGGTAAAACATACGTAAGATAGAACCTCAGCACCTGGTCAGCTCATGAGTTTATGTGCAGGATCACCATCACATGGCTCATGTGACGTAAAAGCATACGGAATTCATTCCATTCGTGGAGACGTCAACTTGAGAAACTGAAACTGAAACCAACCAGATTAATCTCTTCAAGGTAGTGTCTTCCTGTTTGGCAGAGTTGATGCCGCAGTCGTTGAGGTAGTCCTTGAGATCATCATTTTTGTAGCGCTGTTCCTGGTCACGGTATCCTTGCTCCAAATCCCTGAAGAGAAGCATTTTTCTGGGATGCGATTTTCCATCCATACAGACAATGTATCTTGTCTAACTAAGCTTGCATTTGATTAGATGAAAAATCTATCTGGCAAACCACACGTCGTTAACTGTTGAAGGTTGAAAACAAGTGCAACTGCCCGCGCCCAAGCAAACAGGAACCAGAAGAACAAGAAAACCAATGTAAGCGCGTATTTAACAAAACAAGACAAAACAAGCGCAAATTTTCGGCCAACCGGTATCAGAAACCAACAGCTGGAATGGTTCCATCAACGGTGTATACATAAGATCTGCAACACAACGTGGTAAGATCAACGTGATACCGATATGGCATGTCCACTTCTCAAAATTGCAGAACTCATCTCACTTCCCCTTTGACATTATAGTTGCCTCCCCTCTCCCCACTTCTTACTACTGCTCATGAAGACATGGGCATTCCATTTGGTGCCTTTTTATCCACTGGACGAGGCGGCAGGGAAGTTTTTAGTCCTGTTTTTATTATCCGTTGTTTGGTGTTTGTGGTCTGTTTGTGACCGTGCGTTCGCGCTTGACAAAGGCCGGTTGCCGAAAATGTGCGCTTGTTTTGTCTTGTTTTGTGAAATGCGCGCTTACATTGGTTTTCTTGTTCTTCTGGTTCCTGTTGAAGGTTGGACACTTGATCTTACCACGTTATGTTGCAGATCTTAAGTATACACCGTTGATGGAACCATTCCAGCTGTTGGTTTTTGATTATTTCCTATACTGTTGCTTGGTTGTAGGTGGTCGGAATCATTTGATTTCTATAAGTTGTGCTGATTTAGTTTAAATACTCACCTTTTATTGTGTGTTTATTTCGCCACTCATTTAGTTCCAAATTGTGGGGGTTTTCCATTATTGTTCCTTTCTACGTTACGCAGTAAGTAGCCTTTTTTTGTAACTGAGAGCCAGGTTCAACCAGGTAGCCATTATGTTCCTTTCTTCATTGTTTAGTTTCCATTGCTTATTTTCAATTTATTCCTCTTCATATCGAGTCTGTATATTCATCCTGAGTTACTGTTTGGCTAATCCGCTTAAATTAATTTATGTCAAATTCGTTCCAACCACGTCGCCTGTTGTTTTGAACCATGCTTATCTCTTTGGTCGATTTGATTTGGATTTTGTTTATCACTTTCGATGTCCGTTGTCAGAGAGCCGCGCAGTCACAAATAGATGGTAGCAGTGCCTTTCACTGGGTAAACAATCAGCACGTCTATGTCAGATTGACTTATCCGATTCACCATATGTGACCTCCCACCACGAAATCAGTAGGTCGAACAGCACTAGGAGCTGAAAAGGTGACTGAGAGTATATCTGGGGTGTTTTGACTTTTTCTCAAAATTGATTTCTGTAGACTATAATCTATCACCCACAGAATTCTTTTCGTGAAAAAAATATTATTTATCAATATAAAATGGTATTTTAATGTACTGATCGCAGCAGAAAGAACGCAATTTCTTACCAAAAGTACCTCTTTTTGTCTCTTATTATGAACCGTAACCTGTACAGTACCCGCACATGTAATATACTGACAGAAAGCTCTTTGGTGCACCTTTCAGATAATGACAGCGAAAATTAGAAACAAACTGGGTCAAAGCTACCAAATAAAGAAATCTAAGGAAAATGTGTAGGAGAGCACACAAAAACTTCAGAGGCCGTTTTCTCAAAATGGCCGTCATACAACTTAATGACTTTAAACATACATAACTTCTACATTATTTTTAGTACAAGCTTTATTCAAGTACCAAAATAATCAGCAGAATGTACACTTTCCAGTGATATGTATATCTCAAAATACCCAAAATGCTAGTTAAGACTAATTTCGTGGTGGGAGGTCGCATATGACCAGCGTTGTCTTTTAGTAACGTCTGCTGCGTCTGTGGCAGTCTGGGGAAAAAAACATCGAGAAGGGAAGTGATAGTGGATGTTGGCTGACACCCAGAATTACAGTGTTGGGTGTGAGCGACAGGTACAACCATAGGTGTTGTCCCCAGACACACGACAGAGGTTGGTGGTGGTGGTCGGTAGAAATAGGCTGATGGAGAAGAGGCATCTAACATCTTATGAGACAGATCCTTTCTGGATATCGTGGTAACCTTTTCTACAATACTCTCCCACTAACGGGTGCGATAGCCAAGTGATTATGAC
>JAPXFY010001163.1:37500-40180 GCA_030674185.1 Monoplex corrugatus
ACAGACAGACAGAGAGAGACAGACAGACAGAGAGAGACAGACAGAAGAGAGAGAGAGACAGAGAGAAGAGAGAGAGAGAGAAGGGAGAGAGAGAGATGAGAGAAGAGAGAGAGAGAGGAGAGAGAGAGGAGAGAGGAGAGGAGGAGATCGGCGATCCTTGATGTCTTCTTCCTAGTAAGTCATCTCCTTCCGTTGTCTTTGTTTTTATTCCTCCCCTATGGCTGATGGTGATATTAGCTGTCTCTATTTGCATAATCCGCTTGATGCCAGACAGAGCTGGGTGGGGAGAACCATGTAGATCGGGAAGCATGTCTGATTTATCACCCTCGCCGCCTGGAGCACTGTCCAGTCCAGAGAGGATTACCATTCATTCCCTCCCAGTGGGGACTACTACTGGAGAAACCAGACACAAAGGCAGAGTCTACTTTCACTTCCAGACAAACTGATGGGATCCACGAACGTTTCGTAGAGAGGTCCCCGCTTTGATTTCAATAGATTAAAACATGAAGGGAAAAATGGCCGGCCTACTAGGCTAGCTATTGTGCTGAACAGCACAGTTTTATGGCTGTACTGTCCAGGATTTTTTTTTTTTCAGGAAAAAAAGTACATTCAAAAAGATGGTTTGTGGCTGTGTGGCAAATTAAAAGGGGTGGTTTAATTTAAAAGCAACATCATTTTAAACAAACATTATTTTTTTGTTATGTCATGAGGGGATGGATTTCCTTCATAGCTAAGATGCTAATCGTTCTTTGATTTATCATTCTTTCGCTCTTAATGGTATCTCAGCTGTTTCATCTGTTGGCATTACCGGGGTTCGGTGTTGGCGACTGCACATTTTGACACTACCGTCTCCCTTCAGGCCGCTCTGTCGTGACTTTTGTTCACAATTTCTTGATATATTTAGTCGAGTGATGTTGGATATGTTTTTCATGTATGAGATTGGGGATCTGCCTTTCTTCCTGTTCGTCACTGTTTTTCCTTTTGGGGATCTGCCTTTCTTCTTGTTCATCACTGTTTTTTTTCCTTTTGGGGATCTGCCTTTCTTCTTGTTCATCACTGTTTTTTTTTCCTTTTGGGGATCTGCCTTTCTTCTTGTTCATCACTGTTTTTTCCTTTTGGGGATCTGCCTTTCTTCTTGTTCGTCACTGTTTTTTTTTCCTTTTGGGGATCTGCCTTTCTTCTTGTTCGTCACTGTTTTTTTTTCCTTTTGGGGATTGCCTTTCTTCTTGTTCATCACTGTTTTTTTTCCTTTTGGGGATCTGCCTTTCTTCTTGTTCGTCACTGTTTTTCCTTTTGGGGATCTGCCTTTCTTCTTGTTCGTCACTGTTTTTTTCCTTTTGGGGATCTGCCTTTCTTCTTGTTCATCACTGTTTTTTTCCTTTTGGGGATCTGCCTTTCTTCTTGTTCATCACTGTTTTTTTCCTTTTGGGGATCTGCCTTTCTTCTTGTTCGTCACTGTTTTTCCTTTTGGGGATCTGCCTTTCTTCTTGTTCATCACTGTTTTTTTCCTTTTGGGGATCTGCCTTTCTTCTTGTTCATCACTGTTTTTCCTTTTGGGGATCTGCCTTTCTTCTTGTTCATCACTGTTTCTTTTCCTTTGGGGATCTGCTTTCTTCCTGTTCATCACTGTTTTTCCTTGAAAGATGGTTGTCATGAGGTCTGCGTTCTTGCTGTATGACGCATGGCCAGTGTATTTTTAGTTTTCCCTTGTTGATGTCTGCTAGTAGTTTTCTGGTGGTATAAAGGTCTTCCAGGACACTTTCATTAGTTCTTCTGCCTCTACATTTGACTCGTTGTAGTCTCCAATAAAACCACATCCTGATGCCTCGATTCTTCTGCAATCAGTTTTTCTCAGAGCCCAGACTTTGCAACCACAAATCATGACAGGTCAGATCAAACATTTTAAAAGTTTAACTTTCAGGCCATTTACTATGTCTCTGTCTTTCCAGATGTTATTGACTTGCACCGTTTTTTGTTTGTTTGTTTGTTTGTTTGTTGTTTGTTTGTTTGTTTTATGAAAATGATATCACATGCATAAAATTGTGGAGGAGATGGGGCACCGTGAAGGATGTAACTCTTGACAGAGAACAGAGAGAAAACATGACTGTTCAATGTTGATACACTTCACATCTGTAGTTCTGCGTTTTGGCTGGGCTTTGGTACAAATAGCTATAAATCAGGGGTGGTGAGAGAGAGATCAGTTTTTCAGCATCGTGACTGACGTGCTGTCCCCTGTGATTTTGCACAGTGTCTCAGTACTAACTGGCTGTCATGTTTTGCTTGTCTAGATGTCAGTCAAAGCTCCTCTGGGGCTCATAAAGCTCAAATGATTATTTGTGGGTCAGGCATCACTTGGGGGTAAGGGTGAGAGGTGAGGGGGTGTGGGTGTGGTATTGACTCGTGGGTCAGGCCACGTTACGAGAGAGCGGAAAGGGGCAGACTGGCTTTGATATCGTTACTGTTCCTATGAATAAAGTCTTGCTTCACAGGTTCTTTATACGCGGACAGAGTGAACGGGGGAGATGGTGAACGAAAGAGTCAGTGACGGGCAGAAACAAGAGGCAGAGACAGAGACAAAAAGAGCCCCCCAACATATAGTGAGAATAAACTGTCTGTACAAGTTGAGTATAAAATGATTGTAGATTTGATTGCCCACATAAATTTTTATCATCATCACAAA
>JAPXFY010001164.1:20000-22500 GCA_030674185.1 Monoplex corrugatus
GAGCAACCACCCCCCTCCCAGGGATGCCCAACACCTCTACCAGATGCTGCAGGCTGAGTGGCAGGCGCTTCCACAGAGGATCTTCACCAACCTGGTCAACTCGATGAGGACTCGCTGCGTCGAGTACCAGAACAGCCATGGCGGTTACACGCATTACTGAACTTTTGGGAGCATCAGAATGCCCTGTCTTGTGATTTCAATGACTTTGGGAAATCAAATTTCGATACGTACCCACTTTGATCAAATGTACACACCAAACGATTGCTCGAAATTGAAGGCAATTGTGTATTGTTATCACTAAAGCATGGAATTAAATGTTTGCCAAACTTCAACGCATTGGCTTTCTTATTTTGAAAGTTATGAATTTTTGTGCAAGTGATCCTTAACTTTTTGTGCGTAGTGTATATATGTATACATATGTGTACATATATTATACGTACATATATGTATATATATATATATATATATATATATATATTATTATACATATATATACATACATATATACACACATATGTATTGGATGTCTACATCCTCTTTGTCGATCTCACTGAGGCGTTTGACAGTGTCACGCCCAGGACTATGGAACATACTTCCCCGAATTGAACCCCACCCCCACCCCCACCCCCACCCCCACCCCCACCCCCACCCCCAGATGACAAAAATCAGCAGATGCTTTCACGAGGGGCATGAACGCAAGATTAGTCAACGGCATTGAAGATCATGAGTTACCCGTCACTAACGGAGTCAAGCAAGGATTCCCTCTTGCCCAACGCTCTTCAGCTTATTTTTTTTATCTTCTCTCTGCCTTTAAAGACTCAGATCCAGGCATCCAGAGCACATATATGACAGATGGAGATATCTTGAATACTCAACACCTGAAGGCAAAGGCGAAAGTCACTAAATCACTTGTTCGCGACCTCCTGTATGCTGATGACTGTGCTATTGTTGCCCACTCGGAGGATACCCATCAAAGACTTTACAGATTCTTTGTCTGCGGCCACTAAGCGCTTTGGACTCACAATAAGCATCAAGAAGACGGAAGTGATGTTTCAACCTGCAAAGGGATCAACAGCAAACATGCCTGAAATTTAGATCGACATCAAGGTCCTTAACAATTTTGACCCCTTCTCCTATCTTGGCAACAGTCTCTCCTCTTCCAACAGTCTCGATAAGGAGGTTTCCAACCGCATCGCTAAGGCAAGTGCTTCCTATGGCAGACTCCACAAGCAAGTACGGAACGAAATGGGACTTGAAACTCAAGACAGAATGCGCAGTATGCAGAGCGGTAGTCCTGACTGCATTGCTGTATGGATGCAAGTTCTGGACTCTCTACCGTAGGCATGTCAAGCTACTAGATCAGTTGCACCAGCGCTGCCTCCGACATATCTTAAACAGCAAATGATACAATAAATTTTCAAACGTGCCCAGATGCCAAGCATGTATACACTGCTAAACGCAGTCTCAACTACGACGATTTGGACATTTCGTGCGCATGCAGGATAACAGGCCACCAAAGCAGCTCCTACGGTGAACTGACAGAGGGCCATCGACCAAGAGGACAGCCAAAGCTTCGCAACAAAAAAAAAAAACCTGAAAAAATCCCTCCAGAAATGTGACATTGATCAAGAACAATGGGAAATCATGGCCACAAACAGGTCTGAATTGAGGCAAGCCATGCACAAGGGAACATAAGCTTATGAAAATGAAAGACGAAGCAGCCAAGTGGAAAAGCGTGCAGCAATAAAGGCCAGAACCAACTCTGCAGAGCGTTCCATTGAGTATCCAGTATGCGACCGCCTGTGTACATGTACATCAGACTTTGGCCTGAGATTCCACATGAGGGTACACAAATAAATATAGTGCTAGGTTGGACTATATACCACGGTGGTCGACCATATGTATGTATGTATGTATGTATGTATGTATGTATATATGTATGTATGTATGTATGTATGTATGTATGTATGTATGTATGTATGTATGTATGTATGTGTGATTGTATCGATGGATGTTTTCATACTGACCCTTCTGAGGGGTCATGCTGTGTAAGTTAACCATATGAACCCCCACCCCACCCTCTCTTTCAATCTCTCTCTTTCTCTCTCTCTCTTTCTCTCTCTCTTTCTCTCTCTCTTTCTCTTTCTCTCTCTCTCTCTCTCTCTCTCTCTCTCTCTCTTTCTCTCTCTCTCTAGCCTGAACGACTGGTGACAGGTCAGATTATTTGAAAAAGAGGATAGACAAAAAATCCATTATTTTCTATCAGCGCGTGCATCTAACTTTAACCTTTTGTTTTTGTTTTTGGCTTTGTGTCTCTGGCATGGCTTTTATGTATGTTTGTATGTCTGTCTGTCTCTTTGTCTTCCTTTCTCCCCCTTCTCTTCCCCTCATCTTGCCTCTAGTCTTACTTTGTTTTTGTTTTTTCAGATGCAAGATAATACAGAATGGAAACTTCTTCGAACATACAGTTTGTAGTTTTTTTTCTCTTTACTGTAATAAA
>JAPXFY010001165.1:0-2500 GCA_030674185.1 Monoplex corrugatus
GTGCGCGTGCACACACACATAGAGTTTATGATTCGATTCAGTCATCTTTTCTTTTTCTTTTAGGGCAAGGGAGGGGTAATCATGTTTCCGTTATGTCACAGGCCCAACACAGACAGACAGACAGACAGACAGACGGATAGACGGATAGACGGACAGATGAATAAACAGACAGATAGATAAATAGACAAACAAACCAAACCTTCAGACAGACATACAGACAGACGGACAGATAGACGACAGACAGACAGACAGACTGACAGACGGACGGATGGTCAGATATACATACATACATACATACATACATACATACATACATACATACATACATACATACATACATACATCATCAGGTGCCCTGCCGCATGGCGTTGGCGATCACGGACTTCCATCTGTCTCTATCTCTCGTTGCCCCCAGCATCTCCCCCACCCTCCTCGTCCCCAGCCACTCTGCAAGTCCCTCCAGCATTTTCTCCCTGGGTCTACCCAGTGCTGTCTTTCCCTCCAGCTTTCCCGTTGTGACCAGGTGCTCCAAATCCCCCTTCCTCATAAAATGGCCTATAAATGTTGCCTGTCTTTTCCTAATCTTCCTTGTGAGTGATCTACTTGTGTCTGCCTCCATCAAGACTGTCTCGTTTGTTTTCTTTGCTGTCCATGGAACTCTCAACATTCTTCTGAGAAACCACATCTCGGCTGCCTCAATCTTGTACATACATACATACATACATACATACATACATACATACATACATACATACAGACAGACATACAGACAGACAGACAGACAGACAGACAGTTAAGCAGACAAACAAAACAAAGCTACGGACAGCAAAGAGATGTGGTTTGTGAAACGGGTTTATAGGGGAAATGTTGACATGTGCTAAATCTTCTTGTTCAGTTTTAAACTTCCAATTATAAAATATCATTATGTATATTCTGTATATTATGTGAAGAATTCAGTGTCAACTTTGTCTTTTCATATGTGTAAACGTTTTTGTCGTTGTCATTCTTCGTCGCCACATTGTGTGGTAGATACCCGTTAGTCGTGAAACAAAAGATGAATAATAATAATAAAAAAAGTTTAAAAATATCTGCGGACAGACACATGCATGTACTAGGTTAATGAATCAATCTGAATATCTCCCCCCCCCCTCTCCTTTCACTGGTGTCTTGATTGTTGTCTCCCTTGACAGAAGGAATCCACAAAAGCACTCAGGAAAGACGGCCATTTGACAGTGTGAACAGCACACGGCACTGGGCTCTTCAGACAGCAGATGGCAACAAAATGGTAAGGGAGGTAACTACACCCCCATGGGAGACAAATCGAAGTGTTGCGTTGAGAGATGGGAGGTAATCCGTAATGTTACGTTGAAAGATGGGAGGTAACTCATGGTGCTGTATTGAGAGATGAGGTGAGGGTGGGTGGGAAAACTAGCGCCCTCATAGGCACGTCGCTGATGACGTTGTGTGAGACGTTCAACGGCTGATTACGCCCAGGAGAGGAGCCACAAAGAATCACGGTGTCTCTGTCTTGGTTCAACGTGTCTGCGAGTCTGAATGATGGGCGTCTGGAAGCAGCAACAGCCAGAAAATCGCCAAGTTTGTCCTTGATCAAGCTTCTCACTTTCCATAACACACCGACTGTATTCATGATAAAATGTTACAGGAAAATACAATCAAGACGTGTATTTTGTATTTAATACAACAAGACAAGGCAGGCGCAAAACTTCAGCCAACTGACCTTTGTCAAGCGTAAATATTATGAGAATACAATAATAATAATAATGAAGATGATGACAATAATAATATTAAGAACAATGATGATGATGATGATACTACTACTACCTCTACTACCACTACTACTACCTCTACTACCACTACTACTACCACTACCACTACTACTGTACTACCACTACTACTACCTCTACTACCACTACTACTGTACTACCACTACTACTACTACTACTACTACTGTACTACCACCACTACTACTATTACCACTACCACTACTACTGTACTACCACTACTACTACTATTACCACTACCACTACTACTGTACTACCACTACTACTACTATTACCACTACCACTACTACTGTACTACCACCACTACTACTATTACCACTACCACTACTACTGTACTACCACTACTACTACTACTACTGTACTACCACCACTACTACTATTACCACTACCACTACTACTGTACTACCACCACTACTACTACTACTACTACCACCACTACTACTACCACTACCACTACTACTGTACTACCACTACTACTACTACTACTACCACTACTACTACTACCACCACTACTACTACTACTACCACCACTACTGCTACTACCACCACTACTACTACTACTACTACCACTACTACTACCATCACTACTACTACTACTACCACCACCACTACTACTACCACTACTACTACCATCACTACTACTACTACTACTACCACTACTGCTACTACCACCACCACTACTACTACCACTACTACTA
>JAPXFY010001165.1:7500-12500 GCA_030674185.1 Monoplex corrugatus
GTCACGGCGTGACGAGCGACACAGGGGTCATGGTGACACAGGAGAGGTGAGAAAGGGGAAAGCACTGGGAAAGTTGATACATTAACAAACAAGTTGGAGACAAATTGCGGGCTTGTTGTTGATGGGGGCAGGGAGAGGGGGATGAAGAGAAAGACAGAGAGAGAGAGAGAAAAAGAGAGAGAGAGCGAGCGAGAGAGAGAGAGAGAGAAAGAAAGAGAGAGCGAGAGAGAGACAGAGAGAGAGAGAGAAAGAGAGAAAGAGAGAGAGAGCTAGAGAGAGAGAGAGAGAGAAAGAGAGAGAGAGCGAGAGAGAGAGAGAGAGAAAGCGAAAGAGAGAGACAGCGAGAGAGAGAGAGAAAAAGAGAGCGAGAGCGAGAGAGAGAGAGGGAGAGAGAGAGAGAAAGAGAGAGAGCGAGAGAGAGAAACAGAGACAGAGAGAGAGAGAAAGAGAGAGAGAGCGCGCGAGAGCGAGAGAGAGACAGAAAGAGACAGAGAGACAGAGAGAGAGAGAGAGAGAGAAAGAGAGAGCGAGAGATAGAGACAGAGAGAGGGAGAGAAAGAGAGAGCGAGAGAGAGAGCTAGAGAGAGAGAGAGAGAGAGAGAGAGAAAGAGAAAGAGAGAGAGCGAGAGAGAGAGAGAGAGGGAGAGAGAGCGAGCGAGAGAGAGAGAGAGAGAAAGAGACAGAGAGATAGAGCGAGAGAGAGAGAGAGAGAGAGAGCGAGAGAGAGAAAGAGAGAGAGAGAGAAAGAGAGAAAGACAGAGAGAGAGAGCGAGAGAGAGAGAGAAAGAGAGAGAGCGAGAGAGAGAGAGAGAGAGCGAGCGAGAGAGAGAGAGAGAGAAAGAGAGAGAGATAGAGCGAGAGCGAGAGAGAGAGAGAGACAGAGAGACAGAGAGAGACAGGGAAAGAGTCAGAGAGAGAGAGAGAGAGAGAGAGAGCGAGATAGAGAGAGAGAGAGAAAGAGAGAGAGAGAGAGAGAGCGAGAGAGAGAGAGCGAGAGAGAGACAGAGAGAGAGAGAGAGAGAAACTGAAACTGAAACTGAAACTGAAACTGAAACTGTTTATTGTCATTACCCGAAAAGGTCTTTTGACAAGGGGGATAACAATTTTCCAGTAGTGCGACACATAATCCACTCTTTGTATGTGCGCAAATTCTTCACACATAATCAAAAAAAATATCGAACATCCATTCCTTGAACAGTCGAACATATTCAAATCATATATAATGAACAATCATCCATTTTACCACTACTACATAATGCAAAGAAAACAACAACAAAAAATATCAGAACAGTGTTCCCACATTCAGGCCAATAATTTGTCTAGGTTTAGACAAACCAAAATCTTTTTCACACACCCACACCCACTCACACGCATCCATATACGCTCACACGCGGGCGCGCGCTCGTGCGCACACACACACACATCAAAACTGTAATATGATGAAACATCTGGGCTAGACCACCCAAACCTTACATTTAGTGATAATAATATAATCTTCACATAACTGCCCCAAAATACTCTGTTAACAAGGGACATCACTATGCCTTTTATTTATTTGTTTTTTGGTTTGTTTGTTTTTTTTGTTTTTGTTAACATGTATAGTAGACCCTTAAGTGTCTATATACCCTTTCAATATCCACTTCTAACATATTCTACAAATATACCATTATTTTCATATTATTAGCTACTCTTAAATTATCGGCAAACAAAGCAAAATAAAGCAAATGAAAACAGCTCTTTACAAAACAGAGTCTATAATAAAGCGGCTTCTTTTGGAGTTAACGTGATATAGCCCACATCAGTCAAAAGAGATTAAATTAATCCCAGTATGATATTGTCTAGCACTATTGTCGGGCTTGTAAGTGTTTATGTCTTATTTTTTGTGCTTCCGCAATGTATAGTGCCACTGATTTGATTATGACTTCGTCATCAGATGACAAAATAGATACAACATCTTGTCTTTTGGCCATGTCGGATTCAAAAACTTTGCATTTTCCACGTATTGTGTCAAAAATTTGGCATTGGAATAAAAAGTGTTTTTCATTATCGACATTGTTTCCACATAAGGGGCAAGGATATACTGTGGACGTCCCAGGTTGAAACCAATTTTTATTTGCATTGAAACCAAGTGTTCTTAATCTAAATCTTGCGTAATTAGTTCTTTGCCATTTATCCGTAACAACACTGAGATATTTTTCGGTTTGAAAAACATCTTTAAATGAGAAGAACCAACTATATTTTTCTTTGTTTTCCATATCTGAGTGCCAATTTTGTTTAAACGAACAAATAAGCCTGTCTTTAAATTCATTAATAAACTGACACTCATTTCCTACTCCCTGGGACAACCACACGATTCCAAACCCAAGTTCTGATAAAGCCTTTTTTACCTGATAGGCCCAGTTCTGTTTTCCTATTTCCATTTGAGTAACCATCATTTCATATGCCTGTTTACATAACCGAGATTGTGGAAGCCTTAACAATTTCAACCAGTATTTAATACTCTTCACAAAGGTTCTAATGTATAAAGGATATCTTCCAGTTTCTCCATATAAAACAGTATTAGAAGAGTGAATTGGTACAGCCAAAAAACGTTTTATAGCATATGTATGCACTTTTTCCATATGTGGATTTACAGTAAGACCCCATACTTCAGCTGCATATGTAAGTAAAGGTTCTATCTGTGTATCAAACATTTTCCAATATAAATTACAATCAATAGAATTGAGCTTCCGTAAGGATTTTAGAATTTCAATAACACCTTTTTTCCCTTTATTACAAGATTCTTCCCATGCATAATTTAAACTTAATTTTGTCGAAAATATTATTCCTAAGTATTTATAAGAATTAACAACTTTAACCTCGTTAATTCCATAGAACCATTTTTCGTGTTTTGATAAATGTCCACCCTTCCTGAAAATAATAATATTAGTTTTATCCATGTTAACTGTTAAAGCTAGTCGATCCGATTCTTCCTTTAAGACATTTAACTGGTTTTGTAAGCCTTTGACTGTACCAGAGAGAAGAACAACATCGTCTGCAAACAGCAATAGGAATATCTCAATAACCCCAGGGATAATTTGAATGCCATGCCTGCCTTTTCTTGACAGTTCCACTGCTAATTCATTAATGAAAAATGAAAACAATTGAGGACTCAATTGACACCCCTGTTTCACTCCTTTAGGGCATTCAAAATAATCTGAATATACACACTTCTCACGCACGCATGCAAACACTGAGTTATAAACTCCTCTTAGGGCCATATATAATTTTCCATTCACACCACTTTTACGTAATATATTCCAAAGATTATTACGATTCACAGAATCGAATGCCTTCCTAAAATCCACAAATGCAACATAAAGTTTCTTATTTAAAAGTAAATGCTTCTGCACAAGGGAGTAAAGTGTGAAAATATGATCAATTGTACTGTATTTTGCTCTAAATCCAGCTTGTTCTTCAACTATTTTCTCTTCTTTTTCTGCCCACTTTGTTAATCTCTTATTCAAAATATATGTATAAACTTTACTCACTATACTTGTTAGAGCGACTCCTCTATAATTATCTGGATTATTCACATCTCCTTTTTTATGAATTGGGATTATTATGGACTTTGCCCTTTCTGACGGAAAAATGCCATTATCAAAAAGCTTGTTACATAAATGGACAAGGAAATCAATTACATTAGCATTTGCATGTTTTAACATTTCGCTGATTATTTGATCTGGTCCTGCGCTCTTTCCTGCTTTCAAATGCCTGATACTCGCAGTCACTTCTTCTTTAGTTATAGGCTCATTGAAAAGGGGCTCAAAATTATTTTCTTCCTCTACTATATTACTCTCTTGTGCAGTATTTCCCCCGATATCATTGAAAACACTGCAGAAATGATTGTACCATTGTTCAATAGAGATTTCATTGTACACAAAGGCCTTTCTATTAACAGATCTTATTATTGACCAGAATGTCCTGGAGTCATTGATGGAATCTTTGAGTGTTCTTATTTTCTTATCTTCGTATTCCCTTTCTTTCGTTTTCCTTAGTTTAACATACTCTTTTCGTGATATGACATATGCTTCTCTTTTTTCTTTTTTTTCTTTTCTGTTTTGCATCTCTGGAATCTTTTCAGTAGCCTCTTAACTTCTTGTTTCTTTCTTTCACATTCCTTATCAAACCAATCATTCTGTTTCTTTTGTCCTTGTCTCACTGTTCGTACCATACACGCAGCTGCCCCGCATAAAGCCTTAGTAAACTGCTCCGAACTGTCATTCACATTATAATCTAACAAACCGAAAGCTGTCTGTAGACAATTGTTGAACTCAGAACCATCAAGCTCTTGTACAAATAAACTTGCTAATTCTTCAGACCATACAATTTTTTCTTCCCCTTGTTGTCTTGCACTTTCTACATATGTATGATTATTTCCCCTTTTCCATATTACCTCAACAGGTAGATGCCATGAATCAACACAGTTACCTACCCGTAAATCAAAGCATGAGACCAGATTATATGGAACAAGAAAATAGTCAATCACACTACACCCATTTGGAGACACAAAAGTGTATTCACCCTCTGTATCTCCATCACAAAAACCATTCAAAATAACCATATCCAACATGAAACATAAGTTCAACAATGTTTTGCCAAAACTATTCACAGTTTCATCTTTAGAACAACGTACATCACATTCATTATACATCCTGTCATACTCAATGTCTTCCAAATAAGTAGTCATGTCTTCAGGCGCAAACTGTTCGTGACCTGTTCTAGCATTGAGATCTCCCATAATTATAAAATGTGTTTTTTCTTTTTCAAACTGTTGTAGCATTAATTCTTCCAGCATCAAGATCCCATCTTTAATTAATGTTTCGTTATATCTAGGGCTTCCTTCTGGCGCAACATAGCATGCAATCAAAATCAGATCTTTGTCTAAATCAAATACATTTTTGTTTACTCTGATGGCAATGGTGTTATCATAATCTAACATTATTTCTTTCACACAATTT
>JAPXFY010001165.1:27500-35000 GCA_030674185.1 Monoplex corrugatus
AAGAGGACTAAAAACTTCCCTGCCGCCTCGTCCAGTGGATAAAAAGGGACCAAATGGAATGCCCATGTGTTCATGAGCAGTAGTAAGAAGTGGGGAGAGGGGAGGCAACTATGATATCAACGTTCAAGTTTGTTCTGTCCATAGTGATTGGGACTTTGTCCACTTCAACATCAGGACACACGATGGGACAACAAGAGTGACGTATGATCAACTTCTACAGGCAAAACAAATGTCGTCATAGCTGTGGCTTCCACAGTTAACAGCAAATTACAACAAACCACAGAGTAACCAAACTACAAGATAATCAAAAACAAACAACGACAACAACAACGACAAAACAAAAACAAAAACAAAACCAAAACAAAAAAAGGGAGGGACAGCGAAGATATACATGGGGGTGCAAAAGAAGGTATACAGTAAGTATCACATCATTATTATAATGCTTAATTCCGCTCTCGATTAGAGGAGTGTGTGAATACCGACGGCAAGCAGTTTGAGTATCTGAGGGATTAAGGCTGTGCTTGTTATTACATGTATATGCAATATTCATTTGTTTGTATAATAAATGCAATGAGTATTGTACGTGTTTTGTTTTTTCATAACTGTATACCTACTTTTGCACCCCCCTGCATACACAAACATCCTGCATCAAACAAAATAAATTTATATTATTGTGCATGTCAAGCGACCGTACCTTACCACTTCATACATGAACGGGTATTTCTATCCAATGTGATCAGTAATAGCACTGTTGATGATTATGATAGTGAATGATGATGACGATGATAACTAATAACAGCAGCAGCAAGCAGCAATAGATCTAGTGGTAGTAAGCTTAGTAGTAACAACAGTAGTCAGCAGCAGTAGCAGCAGATGGAGCAGGGGAGGTGGTTGTAGAGTAGACTCCGTCACAGAAAGATCGAAAGTGAACTCAACAGAAAATGAAGGAGAATAAGATGGCTGCCCAGGTCAAATAATATTCTCTCAACAACTTTCCAACAAACTTTCCAGGAGGGGCGCCGACTGAGAAAGGTCACCAATGATTAGCACTGGAAGCCACCTCCCTACTCCAAGAAATCAAAGAGGCGTGGCCTGCATGGCCCGCCAGCCAGCCCCCTAGTTCATCATCCACCAATCACAGAGCGTAGTGCGCGTGGTGCGCGTGCGGCGACATGGCGGGGGTCAAGTGTGTGGAGTCGCTGTCGAGTTGAACGTGCAGCAACAAATTAGACGCCGGTGTAGGAAGGACACAGCGTGAGGTAACGCTGGTACACTTTACCACTCACTGGATCGCTGTTTGCAGCGGACGCCTTGTAGGAGGAGAAACGAAGAAATCTCTGGCATCAACCAATGCACGCACGCGCCTGGACGGGAGGGACGGGAGGGACGGGAGGGGAAGGGAGGGGTTGTTGATTCAGAAAGTGGTACAGGTGGGGGGTGGGGGTGTTAAGGGTGTGGGCGTGGCGGTGACGGTGGCCGCGTGTATTGATTAGTTTGATGTCCCCGACAAGAGGTGGTGATCAGGGGCAGGGCTGGCCCATCCTGCTCGCTCCATTAGTCTGCCTTCACGGGCCTGACACACACAGCCACCCTCATGCACACACACACACAGGGTGGGGGGGGGGGAGGGGGGACGGAGGGAGATGGAGGGGAAAGGAGAGCGGCGCGTGTCGGCGGGAGGAGGGTGAAGGGGAGAGGTGGGCTTAATTACCTCCCTTGCTCATCTCGTGATGAGAAAAGATGGAGTGTCGGAGAAAGAGAGAGAGAGAGGAGGAGGGGGGGGGGGGGGGGGGGGGGAGAGGAAGGGGGAGCGAGTGAGAGAGAGAAGAGAGTTGCAGACGACAGTGGCCAAAGGACGATATAAAGAGATGTGGTGGCTGGCTCAGGCTCAGTGGCCAAAGGAGCGTGAAATCACGGGCAGGCCGACAGTGGCGGAACAAGAGTGGTCTGTAGTCTACACTTGACGGAGACAGGGACATCGCCACGCTTGTCATCATCATCCAATGGACTTTGTATTGGCGACACACAGTCACCATCAGCCCGCTATTCAAACTGTATGCTGAACTCGCTCACACTTACTTGCTGTAGAGATCCATACGACAGGAAAGGTGAAACGTCTCTGGAACAACAGAAACACAAGTGATGGACTTTCTACAACTGTAGCATTGTGGCAGATCAATGGTCATTTTCATCAGATTAGTTTTCAACTTCTGAATTGATGGCTGAGTGAGTGGTTCGTCTTCGGTTTTCTGCTTGTCTCCCCCCAACATCTGAAATGGAGGTTGTACGATAGAACATAGTGTGTTGGTTGTAAGACAGAAGATAGTGTGTTGGTGGTCAGGACGTTTTTATAAAAGATCGTGTGTGCTGGTCAGTACACTTGGTACTCTAGGGACGGGAGTTTTAGTCACTGGATCCAGACGTGTATTCCCATGTGACAGTCAACTTGAAGTGTGCCCTGTCTGACATTTCCCCTTCTACTGGATTCATCTTTTTTTATTTTTGTTTTAGCTGGTCGAGAGAAAACCTCCAATACAGAGCTGTTCTGAAGTGGCGGACACAGAATTGCTGACCTTTCCAGAGCAATTTCCTGAAAAGAGTTGGAATCGTCAGAGACGTCATGTCCAGATCTTTCTTCGTCGATTCCCTCATCGTGCAGAAACCCTCTGTGACGTCACACAGCCTTGACACGTCAGTGGTGGCGGCAGTGACGTCGTCCAGCGCCATGTTGCCACGTCACGGTCACGTGGTACAGCCCAGCCTGGCGGGGCGCATGTCTCCTTGTACTTACCGACATCCGGCCCAGCTGATCGGCCTGTGCTGCCCCCTGTGTATCCACCCTGCCCCTCCCGCTGCCCTGTCCCTGCCCCCTCCCCCACCCCCCACACACCACCCCCATCACCCCCATAGTCCAGTGTCCGTCAGTCTTCCTCACTCAGTCAGTGCCGTGCACAAGCCTCCCTCCCCACACCCCACCCTCTTCCTGCCCACAGCGGGGGCAAGGGTCTCATGGCCGGTCTGCCGGCCATTTCCGGCCAGTTCCAGCATCTGGTCACTTCCCAGTTCTCCGCAAGGCACCTCCCCCATCCGCCCTCCTCGCCCGCGCACGGCTTACAGCAGCCCCATCATCATCATCACCACCATCATCATCGTGGCGGTGGTGGTGGTGTGGTGGTCGGGGCGGGAGGTGGTAGCGGCAGTGGAAGGGATGGAGATGTGGTGGGAGAGAGGAGGTCCCAGTCCTTGAGTCCTTCCAGCACGCCACCAGTTAAACGACCTCGTTGTTCTGACGCTGGAGGTGAGTTACTTCCCTTTACTTTTGACTTCTGTTTTTTGTAATAATAATAGTAATAATAATTAACACTGATGATAATAATAACAGTAATAATAATAATAATATTAATATGATGATAATAATAATAATAATAATAATAATAATAATAATATCGATAATTCTGACAAATTGTACAACGCCTTGTCTCACAAGAGCGCTATATATGGTCTTCTCAAAGGCAAAGCATTCATTCACCCATTCCATTGCCATCCAGGGTGGATCAGAGAACCGAAAAAAGCATCAGTTTCTCGCAATGCACAAACATTTTTTAAGGCTTCTTCAAACAATTTTCTCGCTAGTCTTCATATACTCTGAGAGTGGTAGGACTTTAAAACTTACTAAACTAACTAACAAAGGCAAAGCAGACAAAGGTCGACTGACGTCAAACAGCTACATGACAACCCCTACGACTGTGATGAAATAGACCAACCATGAAGCCCTGATATGGCTCTAGTAGTCGGCTGGGCCATAAGCAATATGAACCAACCATGAAATCGCCGTTCTCCCCTCGTGGCGATGCCGGGGGTTCTTTCAGTTTAAATAGCATCCCCTCTGGAAATTCTGTGCTAGAAGTTTCCTCTTTTTCTGTCATTCTCTTTGTTTCTGCCTTGTTGCCTTGCTTTCTGTGATTTCTTCCTATCACTTTCTGCCTTGCTGGTCCATTCACCTGTATGTGTTCGATAAAGTCTTATGTACTTTCTTTTAGGATTGATAACTGGGTACATGTACAAAGTACATTTTTGGCTGTAAGGAAATGAGATATGCGGAAGCAATGTTAGGTCATTTAGACCCGTTTTTACATATGTATTAGTGTCCTTAGTTATTTTAAATTTGTAGCAGGTGTTTTTTTTAAATCCCCTGTGTGATAAATTAGATAGAGTGGTCAACGCCAGGGGCATCTCCTTAGATTATCAACGCGAATTTTCTTTTCCCTTTTTTTCTCTTGTAAAGTATTGTGTGTGTATTTACAAACAATTATAGCCCTGATATGGCTGTACGCAGTCGGCTGGGCTTTAAACAAAAATAACTATGCCGCCGTTCAAGCCAATAAAAAACCAAAAACACATGGAAATAGAATGATAACATTTGATTCATTAAACAAAACAGGGGTATATATTTTGGCCAACTGGTCTTTGTCAAGCGTACACAACAAACAAACAAACAAACAAACAAACAAATAAATAAACAAACAAACAAACAAACAAACAAACAAACAGAGGAACAAACAACAACAACAACGCCATTTGCCTGATGTTTTGTAAATAATAATAATAATAATAATTACAATATTTATATAGCGCAAAATCTTGATAAAATCAAATCTAAGCGCTGAAGCAGACACACACGCAGGCACGCACGCTCGCACACACACGCACGCACACACACAGACACACACACACACACACACACACACACACACACACACACACACACACCCACACACACGCATGGCTATAAATGGGGAGAAAGAATAAAAGCAATAAAAGCAAGAATAAAAGCAATGGAAAATTATAGAGAGCATAGCATACAATTATATATTATAACCATGTGATTCCCTCCGAGCGGAGACAGGCTGCAGAGGGGAGGGTTGAGTGAGGTTAGGATTTTATGCAGGAGAGAAAAGGTGAGTTTTGAGAGCGGACTTGAAGGAGACAAAAGTAGGTTGCTGACAGCAGGAGATAATGGCTGATATCAAATCATTCAGCTTTTTGAATTGTTGTCTCCTTCAAGTCCGCTCTCAAAACTCACCTTTTCTCCTCTGCATAAAATCCTGACCTCACTCAACCCCCTCTGTAGCCTGTCTCCACTCGGAGGGGAATCACATTGTAATATAAAATTGTATATAATATGCTCTCTATAATTTTCCATTGCTTTTATTCTTTCTCCCCATTTATAGCCATGTGTGTGTGTGTGTGCGTGTGTGTGTGTGTGTGTGTGTGTGTGTGGCGCGCGCGCGCGTGCGTGTGTGTGCGTGCGTGCGTGTGTGTCTTTTCAGCGCTTAGATTTGATTTTTTTATCAAGATTTTTGCACTATATAACAAATATTGTAATTATCATTATCAATTGTGGTGACTTGGAAGTAAGGGAGACAACCGTGATGACTTTCAGAAAGTGAGATGATTTCTACGGTATAAAAGCAGTTGTGTCGCATTGTTATTTCATCATAAGGCTTCAGGGGTGAAATTATGGAAATCCACGAAGCCAAATGTGCCTGTTCTATTTCAGTATGTAAACAATCGTATACTTCGATTGAAGAACACACACTCAGCAAGTCCATCACAGTTTGGTGATTTCCAATATTTCAGCCTCGGAACTTTCTGAAGATAAAACAACAGCTTCAGTTTCTCAAGATGACTTCTCTGCGCCTGGAACGAATTCCACATGCACTAACGTCACAGGTGCCATGTGTATGGTGATCGTGGCACAAGCCTTAAGCCTGCACATAAACCCATAGGCTGGCCAGGTACCATGTGTATGGTGATCGTGGCACACGCCTTAAGCCTGCACATAAACCCATGAACTGGCCAGGTACCATGTGTATGGTGATCGTGGCACACGCCTTAAGCCTGCACATAAACCCATAGGCTGGCCAGGTACCATGTGTATGGTGATCGTGGCACAAGCCTTAAGCCTGCACATAAACCCATGAACTGGCCAGGTGCCATGTGTATGGTGATCGTGGCACACGCCTTAAGCCTGCACATAAACCCATAGGCTGGCCAGGTGCCATGTGTATGGTGATCGTGGCACAAGCCTTAAGCCTGCACATAAACCCATAGGCTGGCCAGGTGCCATGTGTATGGTGATCGTGGCACACGCCTTAAGCCTGCACATAAACCCATAGGCTGGCCAGGTACCATGTGTATGGTGATCGTGGCACACGCCTTAAGCCTGCACATAAACCCATAGGCTGGCCAGGTACCATGTGTATGGTGATCGTGGCACACGCCTTAAGCCTGCACATAAACCCATAGGCTGTCCAGGTACCATGTGTATGGTGATCGTGGCACAAGCCTTAAGCCTGCACATAAACCCATAGGCTGGCCAGGTGCCATGTGTATGGTGATCGTGGCACACGCCTTAAGCCTGCACATAAACCCATAGGCTGGCCAGGTGCCATGTGTATGGTGATCGTGGCACACGCCTTAAGCCTGCACATAAACCCATAGGCTGGCCAGGTGCCATGTGTATGGTGATCGTGGCACACGCCTTAAGCCTGCACATAAACCCATAGGCTGGCCAGGTGCCATGTGTATGGTGATCGTGGCACACGCCTTAAGCCTGCACATAAACCCATAGGCTGGCCAGGTACCATGTGTATGGCGATCGTGGCACACGCCTTAAGCCTGCACATAAACCCATAGGCTGGCCAGGTGCCATGTGTATGGTGATCGTGGCACACGCCTTAAGCCTGCACATAAACCCATAGGCTGGCCAGGTACCATGTGTATGGTGATCGTGGCACAAGCCTTAACGCCTTAAGCCTGCACATAAACCCATAGGCTGGCCAGGTGCCATGTGTATGGTGATCGTGGCACATGCCTTAAGCCTGCACATAAACCATAGGCTGGCCAGGTGCCATGTGTATGGTGATCGTGGCACAAGCCTTAAGCCTGCACATAAACCCATAGGCTGGCCAGTTGCCATGTGTATGGTGATCGTGGCACAAGCCTTAAGCCTGCACATAAACCCATAGGCTGGCCAGGTGCCATGTGTATGGTGATCGTGGCACAAGCCTTAAGCCTGCACATAAACCCATAGGCTGGCCAGGTGCCATGTGTATGGTGATCGTGGCACAAGCCTTAAGCCTGCACATAAACCCATAGGCTGGCCAGGTGCCATGTGTATGGTGATCGTGGCACACGCCTTAAGCCTGCACATAAACCATGAACTGGCCATGTGTATGGTGATCGTGGCACAAGCCTTAACGCCTTAAGCCTGCACATAAACCCATGAACTGGCCATGTGCCATGTGTAAGGTGATCGTGGCACACGCCTTAAGCCTGCACATAAACCCATAGGCTGGCCAGGTGCCATGTGTATGGTGATCGTGGCACACGCCTTAAGCCTGCACATAAACCCATAGGCTGGCCAGGTACCATGTGTATGGTGATCGTGGCACACGCCTTAAGCCTGCACATAAACCCATAGGCTGGCCAGGTGCC
>JAPXFY010001166.1:5000-25000 GCA_030674185.1 Monoplex corrugatus
CACACACACTGACACACTGACACACACACACTGACACACACACTGACACACACACTGACAGACACACACTGACACACACACTGACAGATACACACTGACACACACACACTGACACACACACACTGACACACACACACACTGACAGACACACTCCGGCCAACGGTCGGGGGAGGGAGGAGAGGGGGCAAAGAGGGAAACGGAAGTGACGGCATAGAGAGACAGGAAGACAGAACGAGAACGAGAACTTTTGTTATAAAGAGGCCTGTGGTATAAGAACAGTAGCAATAAACCTTAACCCTTTGTCTGCCGCACCCTGTCCACCAGCATCCTGTATTGTCGACCACGCTAGCAAAGCTAAACCTTAATCCTTTGATTCCTTACCCTGTCCACCAGCTTCCTTCAGGAATGTGATGGGTAGGGTGCGGGAATCAAAGGGTTAAGTTTTTGCAATAAATGGACAGAGTGAGGGAATCAAAGGGTTAAGTTTTTGCAGTAAATGGAGAGAGTGAGGGAATCAAAGGGTTAAGTTTTTGCAGTAAATGGAGAGAGTGAGGGAATCAAAGGGTTAAGTTTTTGCAGTAATTGGACAGAGTGAGGGAATCAAAGGGTTAAGTTTTTGCAGTAAATGGAGAGAGTGAGGGAATCAAAGGGTTAAGTTTTTGCAGTAAATGGAGAGAGTGAGGGAATCAAAGGGTTAAGTTTTTGCAGTAAATGGACAGAGTGAGGGAATCAAAGGGTTAAATTTTTGCAGTAAATGGAGAGTGAGGGAATCAAAGGGTTAAGTTTTTGCAGTTAGTGGACAGGATGAGGGAATCAAAGGGTTAAGTTTTTGCAGTTAGTGGACAGGGTACGGGAATAAAAGGGTTAAGTCCCCGAAACACACTAGGGGTATTGTACGGAGGTTGGTCCACAACTGACAGAAGTGGAGAACTTTCGTTGCTGCACTGTTGGCATAATTCATATTCATATTCATAGTCATATTCATAATCACAGTCATATTCAAAATCATATTCATTTCTTTTGTCACAGTGGATTTTCCATGTGAAACTCGGCGCGTTGCCGCATGCAGCGTCACTTCTTTTTTTTTTTACCAAGACTTCAGAAAAGCAAGAAAGCTAATTGATCCTCCAGGGGAGGGACCTGGGAAATCAGCCTATGTCTCCAATGTTTTATACCAGGGCACCAGGCGAATGCCCTGCTCCTCACGATTTTCAACAGCGGTGGGATCTTTAGCGTGCGAAGGACAGAAGGCACACGGGTTCGACAGTATGAAGTAGGCAGTAAATAAGTAAATAACTAGGTGGTAGGAGCACAATTATGGTGTTTTCAACACCCGGCCCTCACCCATGGATGGTCAGCAACAAGACAAATGAAATGTGAAGATATGGACGGGAATGGAGGAGTTCAGATTACAGACAGGGGAAACGGAAGGTCTGGGGTTCGATCCTGCCTGGTGCTTCCTCTCTGGTGGCAAAAGGTGGAGATTTTTTTTTATCTCCCAGGTCGATATATTTGCAGAAATGTTTAATGCCAAAACCTTCTTGTGTATACACACAGGTAGAAAGAAACTCTAGGGAGAGCTAGACAACAGAAGGTCTTCAGAGAAGTAACCCCCTTTAGACAAGTGTTTCGGCCCTGAATTCCTTACACTCTCGGGGGGCCGGGCCACATCCAGGTCATGACTCCTGGATGCCCTTCTGCTGTTGTCTATTTTTTTTTTTTTTTTCCCACGCCGGGGATCGAACCTGGGCGATTCTGCGCTTCAGAACTGCGGTACGCGGTTTTACCAATGTGCTAACGGGGCACACATCATCTGTAGGGAATTTAATCCTTATGAAGTTCACTTTTTTGGTTCCTCCTTGCCCAGATCCAGCTTGAGCTCCTTTCTGCTGCCTCTGCCATCGCTTTAAGGGCTCTAGTCCTCTTCTTCCCAGAAATGGCGAGTTGTTTCATGAGATCATAAGCGGAGGTGCCCACAAACCCTCTTGCCCCGACCTCTATGGCGAAGATTTTGACCCGCAGACCTGCTTTCTTCAGGGTGCTGGCAAGACCTGCGTATTTTTCGGTCTTGTAGATATGTGCTTCTTCCATTCTGCTTTCGTATGGCACAGTGAGTTCTATCAGAATCACTTGTTTCGAGGAGTCAGAGTGGAGAGCGATGTCTGGTCTCATGCCTGTCTTGCTGATGACATCTGGGTAATTTCTCCACTCTGGGAGGTCTGCTGTACACTCCCAGTCGACTGCTCCATCCAGAAGACCCTTTGGCAATGTGCTGGTTGTCATAGCCCTTTCGGGCCAGACCTGTTTCCCTCCTGCTTTGTAGAACGTTGTCATAGCAATTGGTGCGTTTGGGGTCATGGTTTTTTCGCTAACCACATCTGTGATCACTTTCAGAACTTGGTTGTGCCTCCATGTATACCTTCCTTGGGCTAGCGCTACTTTGCAAGAGCTTAGGACATGTTCCACTGTTTGTTTCTTCTGACAGAGCGGACATGCTGGGTCGTCTGCTTTCCCCCATTTCACTAAGTTTGCATTCGAGGGGAGCAGGTCATATACAGATCTGAGGAGGAAGCTTATCCTTAGAGGAGCCATGTGCCACATATGGAGTGCACTGTCCCATGTTGTCCATTGCCCCTGTTGACCTTGCTGGACTGCCTTCTGCACTCTTTTGACATCTTCTTCTTCCTTCAACTCCTGTATGATCATGTCTCTTTTTTCCTTCCCTTTGGCTTTGGACCACCACTGCATTTTTGTTGCTCCCAGTCCCTGTCTGTTGGTTTGCGTGTGTCCAATTATTTCTTTGATGCTGAGGTTTCTCTTGGCATTGTTTACAGCCTCTTGGACTTTCCACTTTCTGCCAGTTCTCAGCTTTGGATGAACTGCTCTCACGATATTGTCCTCCGATTCCTCCAGCATGCTCAACAGTCTTGCTTTTCCAACTTTGTATTCCTCCACTATGGATTTCAGAGGTAGCTTCAGCATTGCTTGACGACAGTAGAATGCAACATCAGTGAGACCAGGTGGGACACCGAGCCATTTTCTTGTGTATTTGTTGATTTTGGCTTCCATTGCTTCGACTGTGCTGGTGCAAATGTCATAGATTAGCAGTGGCCACAGCAGCTTTGGTATCAGCATGAACTGTAGACACCAGAATTTGTATTTGCCTGGCAGTCCGCAGTCATCTATTTTCTTCAGGCCTTCTTCTGCTGTTTGCTTGGTTTCACATCCCCTTTGTGTGTCTTTCAGGGAGTCATCATACCATCTTCCGAGACTTTTTACTGGCTCTTCTGTGACAGTGGGGATGGCTTGGTTGGCTACCATGAATTTGACTGAATCTGCCACTTTTCCTTTTCGCAGTGAGAGACTTCGGGATTTCTTAGGTTTGAACCTCATTCTTGAAGAGGCCACCAGCTCATCCAGCTGCTTTAAGATTTGGTGTGTCTCTTCCTCATCCGTGGACAAGATTGTTGTGTCATCCATGAAAGCTTTCAGAGGAGGCATCTGGTATCCATCTCCCAGATTCACTGGACCTGAACTCTTCATTGCAGCTTTCAAGATGACTTCCATTGCCAACACGAACAGTATGGGAGAGATTGCACAGCCCATTGCAATGCCCACCTCTAGGTCTATCCAGTCCGTGGTGTATTCTTTGGTAGAGAACCGCATTGAGAACCCTTGGAAATACTTCCTCAGCATTGTTCGGATGTTTTCTGGGATGTGATACATTTCAAGAGCCAGCTGGATCATATCGTGTGGAACTGATCCATATGCATTCGCCAGATCAAGCCAAACTACGTCAATGTCTCTCTTCTCTGTTCTTGCTTTTTGGATGGCATCCCAAATCAACGTGGCATGTTCCAAGCATCCAGGCATTCCTGGTATGCCTCCCTTTTGGACTGACATATCCAGATACTTGTTTTCAGTCAGGTATTTTGTCAATCTTGCTGCCATAACAGAGAAGAAGATTTTCCCCTCGACGTTCAGAAGTGATATTGGCCTGAACTGATTGATGCTGCTGGAGTTCTGCTCCTTCGGAATGTACACTCCTTCAGCTCTCATCCATTGGTCGCTGATCTTCTGGTTCCTCCATGCTGATCGAATCATCTTGTGGAGCCACTCGAGCACTTTTGGGCATTTCTTGTAGAGCAGGTATGGTATTCCGTTTGGTCCAGGTGCTGACTTGGCTCTGGCTTTCTTTACTACGTTCTTCACTTCATCCAGTGTTGGTGGTTTGTTGTTGAATTTTCCTTCTGGCGCTGCAGGCCAAACCAGATTTTGGATTTCAAGTGGTGCCTCGCGCTGAGAATCGGAATATGTTTCCCTGAGATGCTGCTCTAGGGTTTCCTTGCCCACTGTGAGAGTCCCTGATTTGGGTTGTTCAAACAGCTTTCTTGCAAAGTCAAAGGGATCTTTGAAGAAACGATCTTGAGTCTTCTTCTTTTTGCTCTTTCTTCGCCTTGCTGATTCCACTTTGCTGAGAGCATTGTGTTTGGCCTTCAGATCTTTCCAGAGTTCCAGGAGCCCTTGCTTCTCGAATTCTGAGGCAGTTTTCATTCGCTTTTTAAGCTTCCTTTTCTCCCTCCGGATGCTCTCCATCTGTTGCTGTCTTCTGGATTTCTGGGGAGGCGTTTTTGTCTTTGGCTGCTTCTCTCCATAAGTGTCCCTGCAGATAGAGTATATGATGTCTCCGTATGTGTCAAGTTTGTGTTCCAGCGTACTGTTCCCTATTAGCGCATTCAGCTTAAGGACAAGTTCCTCATCTAATTTCTCCCATTGTTCTTTTGCACCGGCAGGCGGCAAATTGAGTTTTCCACGTTTGGCGTTAAGAGCTTGTGCAAAATCCGCATCAGAACCGTCAGCGTGGATGTCCTTGGCACTATGGTTTAATTCCTGGCCTTGGTCATCCAACGTCTCACCTGCTATCGCAGTGCGCTGCTGCTGGTTCGTATGTGTCTTCAAACAGCCCATTTTTGTCCTGTGGATCTTCATGCCGCGTTTGGTGGTGAATCTCACACAGAATACCGACTGGTGCACGTTAAAGATCCTGTTAGTCGTGTCTGTGTCCGATGGCTTGTGGAAATATGAAAACAGTCAGCATGCACTTCCAAACCCCAGTGTGCAGACTGTGCAGCAACATACGGCATGCACAGTGTGGACAATACATACAGCAACATACGGCATGCACAGTGTGGACAATTCATACAACATACAGCATGCACAGTGTGGACAATACATACAACATACGGCATGCACAATGTGGACAATTCATACAACATACGGCATGCACAGTGTGGACAATACATACAACATACGGCATGCACAGTGTGGACAATTCATACAACAACATACCGCATACACAGTGTGGACAATACATACAACATACGGCATGCACAATGTGGACAATACATAAAACAACTTACCGCATGCACAGTGTGGACAATACATACAACAACATACGGCATGCACAGTGTGGACAATACATACAACATACGGCATGCACAATGTGGACAATACATACAACATACGGCATGCACAGTGTGGACAATACATACAACATACGGCATGCACAATGTGGACAATACATACAACATACGGCATGTACAGTGTGGACAATACATACAACATACGGCATGCACAGTGTGGACAATACATACAACATACGGAAAGCACAGTGTGGACAATACATACAACACACCGCATGCACAGTGTGGACAATACATACAACATACGGCATGTACAGTGTGGACAATACATACAACATACGGCATGCACAGTGTGGACAATACATACAGCAACATACGGCATGCACAGTGTGGACAATACATACAACATACGGCATGTCCAGTGTGGACAATACATACAACAACATACGGCATGCACAGTGTGGACAATACATACAACAACATACGGCATGCACAGTGTGGACAATACATACAACATACGGCATGCACAGTGTGGACAATACATACAGCAACATAAGGCATGCACAGTGTGGACAACACATACAACTTACCGCATGTACAGTGTGGACAATAAATACAGCAACATACGGCATCCACAGTGTGGACAATACATACAACAACATACGGCATACACAGTGTGGACGATACATACAGCAACATACGGCATGCACAGTGTGGACAATACATACAACATACGGCATGCACAGTGTGGACAATACATACAGCAACATACGGCATGCACAGTGTGGACAATACATACAACATACGGCATACACAATGTGGACAATACATACAACATACAGCATGTACAGTGTGGACAATACATACAACATACGGCATACACAATGTGGACAATACATACAACATACGGCATGCACAGTGTGGACAATACATACAACATACGGCATACACAATGTGGACAATACATACAACATACGGCATGTACAGTGTGGACAATACATACAACATACAGCATGCACAGTGTGGACAATACATACAACATACGGCATGCACAGTGTGGACAATACATTCAACATACGGCATGCACAATGTGGACAATACATACAACATACAGCATGCACAGTGTGGACAATACATTCAACATACGGCATGCACAATGTGGACAATATATACAACATACAGCATGCACAGTGTGGACAATACATACAACATACAGCATGCACAGTGTAGACAATACATACAGCATACGACATGCACAGTGTGGACAATACATACAACATACGTCATGCACAGTGTGAACAATACATACAACATACGGCATGCACAGTGTGGACAATACATACAACATACGGCATGCACAGTGTGGACAATACATACAGCAACATACGGCATGCACAGTATGGACAATACATACAACATATGGCATGCACAGTGTGGACAATACATACAACATACGGCATGCACAGTGTGGACAATACATACAACATACGGCATGCACAGTGTGGACAATACATACAACATATGGCATGCACAGTGTGGACAATACATACAACATACGGCATGCACAGTGGTGGACAATACATACAACATATGGCATGCACAGTATGGACAATACATACAACATACGGCATGCACAGTGTGGACAATACATACAACATACGGCATGCACAGTGTGGACAATACATACAACAACATACGGCATGCACAGTGTGGACAATACATACAACATACTGCATGCACAGTGTGGACAATACATACATCAACATACGGCATGCACAGTGTGTACAATACATACAACAACATACTGCATGCACAGTGTGGACAATACATACAACATACGGCATGCACAGTGTGGACAATACATACAACAACATACGGCATGCACAGTGTGGACAATACATACAGCAACATACGGCATGCACAGTGTGGACAATACATAACAACATACGGCATGTACAGTGTGGACAATACATACAACAACATACGGCATGAACAGTGTGGACAATACATCACAGCAACCCTACATTGGGCAAATACCATACGGCATACACAATGTGGACAATACATACAACATACGGCATGCACAATGTGGACAATACATACACATCATACGGCATGCACAGTGAGGACAATACATACAACATACGGCATGTACAGTGTGGTCAATACATACAACATACGGCATGCACAGTGTGGACAATACATACAACATACGGCATGCCAGTGTGGACAATACATACAACATACGGCATGCACAGTGTGGACAATACATACAACATACGGCATGCACAATGTGGACAATACATAACAACATACGGCATGCACAGGGTGAACAATACATACAACATACGGCATGCACAGTGTGGACAATACATACAACATACGGCATGCACAGTGTGGACAATACATACAACATACGGCATGCACAGTGTGGACAATACATACAACATACGGCATGCACAGTGTGGACAATACATACAACATACGGCATGCACAGTGTGGACAATGCATACAACATACGGCATGCACAGTGTGGACAATACATACAACATACGGCATGCACAGTGTGGACAATACATACAACATACGGCTGCACAGTGTGGACAATACATACAACATACGGCATGCACAGTGTGGACAATAACAAACAACATACGGCATGCACAGTGTGGACAATACATACAACATACGGCATGCACAGTGTGGACAATACATACAACATACGGCATGCACAGTGTGGACAATACATACAACAACATACGGCATGCACAGTGTGGACAATACATACGACATACGGCATGCACAGTGTGCACAATACATGCAGCATACGGCATGCACAGTGTGGACAATACATACAACATACGGCATGCACAGTGTGGACAATACATACAAGCATACGGCATGCACAGTGTGGACAATACATACAACATACGGCATGCACAGTGTGGACAATACATACAACATACGGCATGCACAGTGTGGACAATACATTACAACATACGGCATGCACATGTGGACAATACATACAACATACGGCATGCACAGTGTGGACAATACATACAACATACGTCATGCACAGTGTGAACAATACATACAACATACGGCATGCACAGTGTGGACAATACATACAACATACGGCATGCACAGTGTGGACAATACATACAGCAACATACGGCATGCACAGTATGGACAATACATACAACATACGGCATGCACAGTGTGGACAATACATACAACATACGGCATGCACAGTGTGGACAATACATACAACATACAGCATGCACAGTGTGGACAATACATACAACATACGGCATGCACAGTGTGGACAATACATACAACATACAGCATGCACAGTGTGGACAATACATACAACATACGGCATGCACAGTGTGGACAATACATACAACATACGGCATGCACAGTGTGGACAATACATACAACATACGGCATGCACAGTGTGGACAATACATACAACATACGGCATGCACAGTGTGGACAATACATACAACATACGGCATGCACAGTGTGGACAATACATACAACATACAGCATGCACAGTGTGGACAATACATAAATCAACATACGGCATGCACAGTGTGGAAATACATACAACAACATACGGGATACACAGTGTGGACAATACATACAGCATACGGCATGCACAGTGTGGACAATACATAAACAACATACTGCATGCACAGTGTGGACAATACATACAACATACGGCATGCACAGTGTGGACAATACATACAACATACAGCATGCACAGTGTGGACAATCCATACAACATACGGCATGCACAGTGTGGACAATGCATACAACATACGGCATGCACAGTGTGGACAATACATACAACATACGGCATGCACAGTGTGGACAATACATACAACATACGGCATGCACAGTGTGGACAATACATACAACATACGGCATGCACAGTGTGGACATTACATTCAACATACGGCATGCACAATGTGGACAATACATACAACATACAGCATGCACAGTGTGGACAATACATTCAACATACGGCATGCACAATGTGGACAATATATACAACATACAGCATGCACAGTGTGGACATTACATACAACATACAGCATGCACAGTGTAGACAATACATACAGCATACGACATGCACAGTGTGGACAATACATACAACATACGTCATGCACAGTGTGAACAATACATACAACATACGGCATGCACAGTGTGGACAATACATACAACATACGGCATGCACAGTGTGGACAATACATACAGCAACATACGGCATGCACAGTGTGGACAATACATACAACATACGGCATGCACAGTGTGGACAATACATACAACAACATACGCATGCACAGTGTGGACTATACATACAACATACGGCATGCACAGTGTGGACAATACATACAACATACGTCATGCACAGTGTGGACAATACATACAACATACAGCATGCACAGTGTGGACAATACATACAGCAACATACGGCATGCACAGTGTGGACAATACATACAACAACATACGGGATACACAGTGTGGACAATACATACAGCATACGGCATGCACAGTGTGGACAATACATACATCAACATACTGCATGCACAGTGTGGACAATACATACAACATACGGCATGCACAGTGTGGACAATACATACAACAACATACGGCATGCACAGTGTGGACAATACATACAGCAACATACGGCATGCACAGTGTGGACAATACATACAACATACGGCATGTACAGTGTGGACAATACATACAACAACATACGGCATGAACAGTGTGGACAATACATACAGCAACATACTGCAACATACGGCATACACAATGTGGACAATACATACAACATACGGCATGCACAATGTGGACAATACATACAGCATCATACGGCATGCACAGTGTGGACAATACATACAACATACGGCATGCACAGTGTGGACAATACATACAACATACGGCATGCGCAGTGTGGACAATAAATACAACATACGGCATGCACAGTGTGAACAATACATACAACATACGGTGGCACAGTGTGGACAATACATACAACAACATACGTCATGCACGGTGTGGACAATACATAAAACAACATACGGCATGCACAGTGTGGACAATACATACAACATACGGCATGCACAGTGTGGACAATACATTCAACATACGGCATGCACAATGTGGACAATACATACAACATACGGCATGCACAGTGTGGACAATACATACAACATACGTCATGCACAGTGTGAACAATACATACAACATACGGCATGCACAGTGTGGACAATACATACAACATACGGCATGCACAGTGTGGACAATACATACAGCAACATACGGCATGCACAGTATGGACAATACATACAACATACGGCATGCACAGTGTGGACAATACATACAACAACATACGGCATGCACAGTGTGGACTATACATACAACATACGGCATGCACAGTGTGGACAATACATACAACATACGTCATGCACAGTGTGGACAATACATACAACATACAGCATGCACAGTGTGGACAATCATACAACTAGCATGCAGTGTGGACAATAATACAAACATACGGCATCACAGTGTGGACAATACATACAACATACGGCATGCACAGTGTGGACAATACATACAGCACATACGGCTGCACAGTGGGACAATACATACAACATACGGCATGCACAGTGTGGACAATACATAAACATACGGCTGCACAGTGTGGACAATACATACAACATACGGCATGCACAGTGTGGAAATACATACAACATACGGCATGCACAGTGTGGACAATAACATAAGCACATAGGCACACATGTGACAATACATACAACAACAAGCATGCACAGGTGGACATCACAACAAGGAGCACAGTTGGAACAATACATACACAGTTGGCATCACATGACAAATACGATACAACATTGGACAATGCAACAGTAGGGCAACAGTGACAATGCAACATACACATGCACAGTGTGGACTAATACAACAACATACGGCATCAAGTGTGGACAATACATAACAAAACGGCATGCACAGTGGGACAATACAACAACATACGCATGCACAGTGTGGACAATACATAAACAAACTGCATGCACAGTGTGGACAATACATACACAACATACGGCAGCACAGTGGGACAATACATACAACATACGGCATGCACAGTGTGGACAATAATACAAATACGCATGCACATTGACAATGCATACACAGTAGGCAATACATGACAAATACAAGACGGCATGCACAGTGTGGACACATAACAATAAGCAACATACGCATGCACAATGTGGACAATACATACAACATACGATGCTTGACAATAAGACAATACATACACACATGGGACATGACATAGACAAAACGCATGCACATGCAAAATAACCAGGATACACAGTGTGGAACATAACATACGGCATAGTGGACAATACACAGCGGCATGCTACAACTAGGCATACATACATTACGGACAATGCCAGTGACGGAGCACAGTGACAATAACAGCATACGGCACATGTGTGACATACACATAACTACGGCATGCACATGACAAACATACATACGGCATGCACATGTGGACAATACAACATACGGCATGCACATGTGGACAATACATCAACATACGGCATGCACAGTGTGGACAATACATACAAATACGCATGCAAGGCAATTCATACAACAAGCATACATAAACAATACGACAATACAGTGTGGACAATACATACAACAACGTGTGCACAGTAACAATACAAACATACGCATGCACAGTGTGACATACAAAACATACAACATACGGCAAATCACAATCGGCATACATATGGACAATACGATGCACAGCTGCACAATACATACAACATACGGCATGCACAGTGTGCGACAATACATACAACATACGGCATGCACAGTGTGGACAAACTACATACAACATAGTGGCAATACATACTACAACATACGGCATGCACAGTGTGGACAATACATACAACATACGCATGCACAGGTGGACAATACATACAACATACGCATGCACAGTGTGGACAATACATACACAACATACGGCATGCACATGTGGACAAACTACAACACATACGGAACACAGTGTGGACAATAATACAGCATCGGCATGCACAGTGTGGACAATACATACAACAACGCATGCACATGTGGACAATACATAACAGCATGCACGTGTGGACAATACAACAACATACGGCATGCACAGGTGGACAATACATACAACATACGGCATGCAAGTGTGCAAATACACATACGGCATGACATGTGGACAAACAAAAAATACGGCATGCAACAGTGGGACAATACATACAGCAAGCATACTGACAATACGAGTAACATAATCACATGTGGACAATACATACAACATACGGCATGCACAAAGTGGACAATACTACACATCATACGGCATGCACAGTGTGGACAATACACAACATACGGCAGTCACAGTGTGGACAATACTATAACATACGGCATGCACAGTGTGGACAATACATACAACATACGGCATGCACAGTGTGGACAATACATACAACATGCATGCACAGTGTGGACATACAATACAACAACGGCATCACATGTGGACAATAATACAACAACGCATGCACGTGTGGACAATACATGACAACATACGGCATGCAATGGGACATATAACAATACATGCACAAGTGTGACAAAACATACAAATACGGCATACACCATGCACAGATAGACATACGCATACAGTGGCAATGACATACACATACATCACATTGGCAATACAATACATCACATACGGCATGACAGTGTGGACAATACATAACAACAATACGGCAGCAAGTGTGGACATACATACAACACAACGGCATGCCAGTGTGGACAATACATACAACATACGCATGCACAGTGTGGACAATACATACAACATACGGCATGCAGTGTGCACATACATACAGCATACGACAGCACAGTAGTGGACAATAACATACGACATCACAGTGTGACAATACATACAACATACATGACGTGGGACAATTACAACATACATGACAATGGGACAATACATCACATAGTGGACCAATACATACAACATACGGCAGCACAGTTGGACAATACAACATAGCATGACATGGCAATCATCAAGTAGGACTACATGAGACATACATGCAACAGGTTGCACATGGACAATACACAACATACGGCATGCACAGTGTGGACAATACATACAACATACGGCATGACATGTGGACATACAACAACATAGCATCACAGTGTGGACAATACATAAACAACGCAGCACACAGTGTGGACAATACATACAGCATACGGCATGCACAGTGTGGACAATACATACAACATACGGCACACATGTGGACAATACAAACATACGGCATGCACAGTGTGGACAATACATCAACATACGCATGACAGTGTGGACAAATACATACAACATACGGCATGCACAGTGTGGACAATACAACAACATACGGCATGCACAGTGTGGAAATACAGCAACATACGGCATGCACATGTGGACAAACATACAACATACGGCATGCCAGTGTGGACAATACATACAACATACGGCATAGCAACAGGTGGACAATAAACAATATCACATAGGCATACACATTGGACAATACTCATGCAATGAACAATTACAACATACGGCATGCAACAGTGTGGACAGTACAACAACAACAACATGCACAGTGTGACAATACATACAGCACATACGGATGCACAGTTGGACAATCTACAATCATACACACAGTTGGACATACAGTGGACAACATACACACTATGGGACAATACATACAACATACGGCATGCACAGTGTGGACAATACATACAAATACGGCATGCACATGTGGACAATACTACAACTACGGCAAGCACAGTGGAAAACATACAACATAACATGGCAATGCACAGTGTGGAAATACATACACATACGTCACACAGTGTGGACAATACATAACATACGGCATGCACAAGTGTGGACAATACATACAACTTACGGCAGACAAGTGTGGACAATACATAACATACGGCATGCACAGTGACAACATACAAAGTACAATACAGCATGCACGTAGTGGGACAATCAAACAACATACGGATGCACAGTGTGGACATACATCACACATACGGCATGCCAGTGTGTGACAATACATACAATAGGCAGACAGTGGACAATACATCAACATCGGCACACATGTGGACAATACATACAACATACGCTGGATACAGTACGTGGACATACATACAACATACGGTGGACAATCAGTGGACAATACATACAACATACGTGCAAGTAATGTCGACATACGCTCAATTACGGCATGCACAATGGACAATACATACAACATACGGCATGCACAGTGTGGACAAACATACAACATACGGCATGACAGTGTGGAAATACATACAACATACGCATGCACAGTGTGGACAATACATACACATACGGCATGCACAGTGTGGACAAACATACAACATCGGCAATGCAAAAGTGTGGACATACAGACAACATACGGCATGCAATAGCTGGACAATACATACAAACGGCAATCACAGTACGGCATCACATACCATACGCATCACAGTGTGACAATTAGACATACAACATACGGCAGCACAGTGTGGACAATACATACAACATACGGCATGCACAGTGTGGACAATACATACAACATACGGCATGCACAGTGTGGACAATACATACAACATACGGCATGCACAGTGTGGAATACATCAACAACGGCATGCACAGTGTGGACAATACAACAAGCATAGGGAATACAGTGGGACAATACATACAGTACGTGATGCACAATATGACTAAACATACCATACGTGACAATACAGTGACAATACATACATACATACGGTGGATGCACATGGACAAATAGATACACATACGGCAATGCACATGGAAACATACAGCAACTACGGCTGACAGTTGGACATACATACAACTACGCATGACAGTTGGACAATATACAACACGATGACATGTGGACAAACATAAGCACAACTCAACATACGCTCCATGTGGACATCATTACATGCACAATTGGAAATAATAAACAACGGCACTGGGACAACTACACATACGCTCCAGTGTGACAATCAACAACGGCATCAGTGTGGAATACAACATGCACAGTGTGGACAATACATACAACATACGGCATGCACAGTGTGGACAATACATACAACATACGGCATGCACAGTGTGGACAATACATACAACATACGGCATGCACAGTGTGGACAATACATACAACATACGGCATGCACAGTGTGGACAATACATACAACAACATACGGCATGCACAATGTGGACAATACATACAACATACGACATGCACAATGTGGACAAAACAATGTGCTTGAATGCATCCGAGAAAAATCCGAACACTCATGAAAAATTAAGCATGGACACATTAAAAAAAAAATACTGTAAAATTGGAGTATCAGTAATACTTTTTTAAATGTTTATAAAAAGATATGGAGAAAGAGAAAAAGACATTACACATTTCAACTTGAAGTCAAAAGAACAACAAACGAATGGCTCTTATCTGAATCGTTGCTATCGAGATTTACATTGCACATAAGAAGTACAAGTTAGTATCAAAAACAGCGTAGAATAATGAGAGAGACAGAGAGAGAGGAGGGAGAGGGGAGAGACAGAGACAGAGAGACAGAGACAGACAGAGACAGAGAGACAGAGACAGACAGACAGAAAGACAGAGAAACAAAGAGAGAGACACAGATAATGAGTGTTACTCGGACATTAAGAACTGGATGACGTTCAACAAACTTCAGCTTAATGACGACAAGACAGAAGCTATTCTCATTGGCACCCGTCAGAAACTTTCTCAGCTGCCTCCTCTTTCTCTCCCATTATGTAACACATCAGTCCCAATTTCTGATTCAGCTAAAAACCTTGGTGTCTGCATTGACTCTACCCTCTCCATGAACAACTTTGTTTCTCAAACTGCCAGATCTTGCTACTATCACCTCCATCGTATAAGCCTGATCAGGAAGTATCTCTCTGTCGAAACAACTGCAAAACTCGTTCTCTCCTTCATAATGTCTCGCATTGACTATTGCAATTCACTCCTGTCTGGTCTTCCTGCCTCCACCATTCACATCCTACAGCGCATTCAAAACAATGCTGTATGCCTTGTACTCAAAAAGAAAAAAGCTGACCACATATCTCCTCTCCTGGCCTAACTTCACTGGCTCCCTGTATCAAAGCGCATACAGTACAAACTAGACACCATGTGCTACAAAAGCCTCAATAAGGCAGCCCCCGATTACCTGTCAAGCCTACTTGAGATCTATCTTCCCTCACGTACCCTCCGCTCTGCCTCCGATCCTCTGACTTTTCGCTTTCCACGCACTAAGCTCAATACCTATGGTCAACGAGCCTTCTCTGTTTCTGGTCCACTCTCCTGGAACAAACTTCCTCTCTCAGTCCGTCAGCAACCTACTTTTGTCTCCTTCAAGTCCGCTCTCAAAACTCACCTTTTCTCCTCTGCATAAAATCCTAACCTCACTCAACCCCTCTCTGCAGCCTGTCTCCGCTCGGAGGGGAATCACATTGTTATAATATATAATTGTATATGATGTGCTCTCTGTGGTTTTCCATTGGTTTTATTCTTGCTTTTATTGCTTTTATTCTTTTCTCCCCATTTGTGGCCATGCATGTGTGTGTGTGTGTGTGTGTGTGTGTGTGTGTGTGTGTGTGTGTGTGTGTGTGTGTGTGTGTGTGTGTATGTGTGCGTGCGTTCGTGCGTGTGTGTGCGTGCGTGCGTGCGTGTGTGTCTGTTTCAGCGCTTAGATTTGATTTTATCAAGATTTTGCGCTATATAAATATTGTAATTATTATTGTTATTATTATTATAGATATAGGAAGAAAAAGAGACGGACAGAAAGACATACAGATAGACTCAGACATAGAGACAGAGAAAGACAGAGACAACAAAGAGAAAGACAGACAGACAAACACAGAGATAAACAGACAGATAGACAAACAGACAGACATGCAGAACTTCAAAACCCTTCGGAAAGAGATGCAAACACACATACAGAGACAGACAGACAGACAGAAACAGAGAGAAGCACAAAGAGAGACAGACAGACAGATAGACAGAAGTACAGAGAGACAAACAGACAGGAAGACAGACAGACAGGAAGACAGACAGGAAGACAGACAGACAGGAAGACAGACAGACAAGAAGACAGACAGACATGAAGACAGACAGACAGACAGGAAGACAGACAGACAGGAAGACAGACAGACAGGAAGACAGACAGACAGGAAGACAGACAGACAGGAAGACAGACAGACAGAAAGACAGACAGACAGACAGGAAGACAGACAGACAGGAAGACAGACAGACAGGAAGACAGACAGACAGGAAGACAGACAGACAGACACAGACAGAAAGACAGACAGACAGGAAGATAGACAGACAGACAGACAGGAAGATAGATGGACAGGAAGATAGACAGACAGACACAGACAGGAAGACAGACAGGAAGATAGACAGACAGACACAGACAGGAAGACAGACAGGAAGACAGACAGACAGGAAGACAGGAAGACAGACAGACAGGAAGACAGACAGGAAGGCAGACAGACAGGAAGACAGGAAGACAGACAGACAGGAAGACACACAGGAAGACAGATAGACAGACAGGCAGACAGGAAGACAGACAGACAGACAGGAAGACAGGAAGACAGACAGACAGGAAGACAGGAAGACAGACAGACAGGAAGACAGACAGACAGACAGACAGGAAGACAGACAGGAAGACAGGAAGACAGACAGACAGGAAGACAGACAGACAGACAGGAAGACAAACAGACAGGAAGACAGACAGACAGACAGGCAGACAGGAAGACAGACAGACAGACAGGAAGACAGACAGACAGGAAGACAGACAGGAAGACAGACAGGAAGACAGGAAGACAGACAGACAGACAGGCAGACAGGAAGACAGGAAGACAGGAAGACAGGAAGACAGACAAGAAGACAGACAAGAAGACAGACAGGAAGACAGACATGCAGACAGACAGGAAGACAGACATACAGACAGAAAGGAAGACAGACATACAGACAGACAGGAAGACAGACATACAGACAGGAAGACAGACATACAGAGAGACAGGAAGACAGACAGACAGACAGACAGACAGATTCAGTTTCAGTTTCTCAAGACGTCTCAGCGCACGGAATGAATTCCATATGCACTAACGTGGCAGGTGCCATATGTATGGCGATCATGGCACGTGCCTTAATTTATGCCTGCACGTAAGCCCATGAGCTGGTCAGGTCCTGAGGTCCTACTTCTTGTTGTTGTTGTTGTTGTTGTTGTTGTTGTTGTTGTTCTTCTTCTTCTTCTTCTTCTTCTTCTTCTTCTTCTTCTTCTTCTTCTTCTTCTTCTTCTTCTTCTTCTTCTTCTTTCTTCTTCTTCTTCTTCTTCTTCTTCTCCTCTTCTCTTCTTCTTTTTCTCTTCCTCCTCTTTCTCCTTCTTTTTTTTCTTCTTCTTCTTCGTCTTCTTCTTCTTTTTTTTCTTCTCTTCTTTTTTCTTCTTCTTCTTTCTTCTTCTTCTTCTTCTTCTTCTTCTTCTTCTTCTTCTTCTTCTTCTTCTTCTTCTTCTTCTTCTTCTTCTTCTTCTTCTTCTTCTTCTTCTTCTTCTTCTTCTTCTTCTTCTTCTTCTTCTTCTTCTTCTTCTTCTTCTTCTTCTTCTTCTTCTTCTTCTTTTCTTCTTCTTCCTCTTCCTCTTTTTCTTAATTTTTTCCTTTTTTCTTAACTTGCTTTTTCTTCGTCTTCTTTTTTCCACTTCTTCTTGTTTTCTTTCTGATTCTTCCACGACTTTTTTCCCTTCTTTTTGTTCTTTTTTCTATTCTCCTATATATACAGTCTACATCTCCTTTTTATTCTCCTTCTTTGTCTTTTTATTCTTTTAAACTTTTCGTCTACTTCCTCTCTCCTTCGTGATTCTCCTTTCCCGGGCCACAGTCTGGACACACAAGTTCTCACACACTGTGAACAGCTCTCTCTTTCCTGGTGTCCATGTCCACGCTGTCTCCTTGTCTCCCCTTCATGTCACAACAAGATGGGAGATTTCCGGCATCTTTTCATCGTCCCTGTTGTCATCGTCTGTCTTCCTCCTTCTCCATGTCCTCCTCTTTCATCTTTCATGTCGTCACGGCTTGCTGGAGTTTCTAGCCACTGAAGGACAGAAACCAGGAGAAAAAAAAACACGAAAAAAGAATCAGAACAATTATTCATACAACCAGACAAGACGGACGCAAATTTTCGGCCAACTGGCCTTCGTCAAGCGTAAACGTAAAATAACAAACGAGCAAACACCAAATATATTCAAGAGAGTTCATGAATGTTATATAGAACCAATACTGTTGTACGGTTGTGAGGCGCAGACAGTCAACAAGCAAAGCCAGAACAAGATTAAGGCAGCCGAAATGTGCTTTCTAAGAAGAATGTTGAGAGTTCCATGGACAGCAAAGAAAACAAACAAGACAGTCTTGATGGAGGT
>JAPXFY010001166.1:30000-40154 GCA_030674185.1 Monoplex corrugatus
GGTGGGGAGGGTGTGGTGGGTGGGGAGGGTGGGGAATGGGATGGAAACAGAATGCACGGGGGAAGGAATAAGCAAAGAAATTGACGAAGACAAAGACCTGGATGGAAGAGGAAAGACAAAGAGTGAGAGAGAACTGAAACGAAATCAAACTTTAACTCTTCGACTCCCGCACTCTATCCACCAATGCAAAAACTTAACCCTTTGATTCCCTCACCCTATCCACCAGCTTCCTGCGGGAAGCTGGTGGATAGGGCAAGGGAATCAAAAGGTTCAGATTTTGCTATACTAGCATGGTTGACAATGCAAGATGCTGGTGGGCAGGGTGTGGAAGTCAAAGGGTTATTTTGGAACGGTAGACATGCTGACATTTAGGGTTGTGAATCTACTTGTATTGAAATCACCTGAAGAAAGCAAGTGAGACATCGCAAAACACCTAACACTGAAGGCAAACAGACAACAACAACAACACAGACATCGCAAAACACCTAACACTGAAGGCAAACAGAACAACAACAACAACACAGACATCGCAAAACACCTAACACTGAAGGAAAACAGACAACAACAACAACAACACAGACATCGCAAAACACCTAACACTGAAGAAAACAGACACCAACAACAATAACACAGACATCGCAAAACACTTAACACTTAAGGAAAACAGACAACAACAACAACAACAACACAGACATCGCAAAACACCTAACACTGAAGGCAAACAGACAACAACAACAACACAGACATCGCAAAACACTTAACACTTAAGGAAAACAGACAACAACAACAACAACACGGACATTGCAAAACACCTAACATTGAAGGAAAACAGACAACAACAACAATAACACAGACATTGCAAAACACCTAACACTGAAGGAAAACAGACAACAACAACAACAATAACACAGACATTGCAAAACACCTAACACTGAAGGCAAACAGACAACAACAACAACACAGACATCGCAAAACACTTAACACTTAAGGAAAACAGACAACAACAACAACAACACGGACATTGCAAAACACCTAACATTGAAGGAAAACAGACAACAACAACAATAACACAGACATTGCAAAACACCTAACACTGAAGGAAAACAGACAACAACAACAACAATAACACAGACATTGCAAAACACCTAACACTGAAGGAAAACAGACAACAACAACAACAACAACAACAATAACACAGACATTGTAAAACACCTGACACTGAAGGAAAACAGACAACAACAACAATAACACAGACATTGCAAAACACCTAACACTGAAGACAAACAGACAACAACAACAATAACACAGACATTGTAAAGCATCTAACACTGAAGGAACACAGACAACAACAACAACAACAACAATAACACAGACATTGTAAAATATCTAACACTGAAGACAAACAGACAACAACAACAATAACACATACATTGTAAAACACCTAACACTGAAGGAAAAGAGACAACAACAACAACAATAACACAGACATTGTAAAACACCTGACACTGAAGGAAAAGAGACAACAACAACAACAACACAGACATTGCAAAACACCTGACACTGAAGGAACACAGACAACAACAACAACAATAACACAGACATTGTAAAACACCTAACACTGAAGGAAAACAGACAACAACAACAATAACACAGACATTGTAAAACACCTGACACTGAAGGAACACAGACAACAACAACAATAACACAGACATTGTAAAACACCTGACACTGAAGGAAAACAGACAACAACAACAATAACACAGACATTGTAAAACACACTGACACTGAAGGAACACAGACAACAACAACAATAACACAGACATTGTAAAACACCTAACACTGAAGGAAAACAGACAACAACAACAATAACACAGACATTGTAAAACACCTGACACTGAAGGAAAACAGACAACAACAACAACAACACAGACATTGTAAAACACCTGACACTGAAGGAAAACAGACAACAACAACAACAATAAAACAGACATTGTAAAACACCTAACACTGAAGGAAAACAGACAACAACAACAATAACACAGACATTGTAAAACACCTGACACTGAAGGAACACAGACAACAACAATAACACAGACATTGTAAAATACCTAACACTGAAGGAACACAGACAACAACAATAACACAGACATTGTAAAACACCTGACACTGAAGGAAACCAGACAACAACAACAACAACAACAATAATAACACAAACATTGTAAAACACCTGACACTGAAGGAACACAGACAACAACAATAACACAGACATTGTAAAACACCTGACACTGAAGGAACACAGACAACAACAATAACACAGACATTGTAAAACACCTGACACTGAAGGAACACAGACAACAACAATAACACAGACATTGTAAAACACCTGACACTGAAGGAACACAGACAACAACAATAACACAGACATTGTAAAACACCTAACACTGAAGGAACACAGACAACAACAATAACACAGACATTGTAAAACACCTGACACTGAAGGAACACAGACAACAACAACAACACAGACATTGTAAAACACCTAACACTGAAGGAACACAGACAACAACAATAACAACAACAACAACACAGACATTGCAAAACACCTAACACTGAAGGAAAACAGACAACAACAACAATAACACAAACATTGTAAAACACCTGAAACTGAAGGAACACAGACAACAACAACAACAACAACAACAACAATAACAACAACAATAACACAGACATTACAAAACACCTAACATTGAAGGAAAACAGACAACAACAATAACAACAACACAGACATTGTAAAACACCTGAAACTGAAAGAACACAGACAACAACAACAATAACACAGACATTGTAAAACACCTGACACTGAAGGAACACAGACAACAACAACAATAACACAGATATTGTAAAACACCTGACACTGAAGGAAAACAGACAACAACAACAACAACAACAACACAGACATTGTAAAACACCTAACACTGAAGGAAAACAGACAACAACAACAACAACAAGAACACAGACATTGTAAAACACCTGACACTGAAGGAAAACAGACAACAACAACAACAACAAGAACACAGACATTGTAAAACACCTGACACTGAAGGAAAACAGACAACAACAACAACAACAAGAACACAGACATTGTAAAACACCTGACACTGAAGGAAAACAGACAACAACAACAACAAGAACACAGACAACAACAACAAGAACACAGACATTGTAAAACACCTGACACTGAAGGAAAACAGACAACAACAACAACAAGAACACAGACAACAACAACAAGAACACAGACATTGTAAAAAACCTAACACTGAAGGAACACAGACAACAACAACAACAACAACAACAACAACACAGACATTGTAAAACACCTAACACTGAAGGAACACAGACAAAAATAACAATAACACAACCATTGTAAAACACCTGACACTGAAGGAAAACAGACAACAACAACAACAATAACACAGACATTGTAAAACACCTGACACTGAAGGAAAACAGACAACAACAACAACAACAACAACAACAACACAGATATTGCAAAGCACCTGACACTGAAGGAAAACAGACAACAACAACAATAACACAGACATTGTAAAACACCTAACTCTGAAGGAAAACAGACAACAACAATAATAACACAGACATTGCAAAACATCTAACACTGAAGGAAAACAGACAACAACAACAACAACACAGACATTGTAAAACACCTAACACTGAAGGAACACAGACAACAACAATAACACAGACATTGTAAAACACCTGACACTGAAGGAACACAGACAACAACAATAACACAGACACTGTAAAACACCTGACACTGAAGGAAAACAGACAACAACAACAACAACAACAACAACACAGATATTGCAAAAACACCTTACACTGAAGGAAAACAGACAACAACAACAATAACACAGACATTACAAAACACCTAACACTGAAGGCAAACAGACAACAACAATAACAATAACACAGACATTACAAAACACCTAACACTGAAGGCAAACAGACAACAACAATAACAATACAACAACAATAACACAGACATTGTAAAACACCTGACACTGAAGGAAACCAGACAACAACAACAACAACAACAATAATAACACAAACATTGTAAAACACCTGACACTGAAGGAACACAGACAACAACAATAACACAGACATTGTAAAACACCTGACACTGAAGGAACACAGACAACAACAATAACACAGACATTGTAAAACACCTGACACTGAAGGAACACAGACAACAACAATAACACAGACATTGTAAAACACCTGACACTGAAGGAACACAGACAACAACAATAACAACAACAACACAGACATTGTAAAACACCTAACACTGAAGGAACACAGACAACAACAACAATAACACAGACATTGTAAAACACCTAACACTGAAGGAAAACAGACAACAACACAGACATTGTAAAACACCTAACACTGAAGGAACACAGACAACAACAACAACACAGACATTGTAAAACACCTAACACTGAAGGAACACAGAAAAACAACAATAACAACAACAACAACACAGACATTGCAAAACACCTAACACTGAAGGAAAACAGACAACAACAACAATAACACAAACATTGTAAAACACCTGACACTGAAGGAAAACAGACAACAACAACAATAACACAGACATTGTAAACCACCTGACACTGAAGGAAAACAGACAACAACAACAACACAGACATTGTAAAACACCTAACACTGAAGGAACACAGACAACAACAACAATAACACAAACATTGTAAAACACCTGACACTGAAGGAAAACAGACAACAACAACAACAACAACAACAACACAGACATTGTAAAACACCTAACACTGAAGGAACACAGACAACAACAACAATAACACAGACATTGTAAAACACCTAACACTGAAGGAAAACAGACAACAACACAGACATTGTAAAACACCTAACACTGAAGGAACACAGACAACAACAACAATAACACAGACATTGTAAACCACCTGACACTGAAGGAACACAGACAACAACAATAACACAGACATTGTAAAACACCTGACACTGAAGGAACACAGACAACAACAACAACAACAACAACAATAACACAGACATTGTAAACCACCTGACACTGAAGGAAAACAGACAACAACAACAACAACAACAATAACACAGACATTGTAAAACACCTGACACTGAAGGAAAACAGACAACAACAACAACAACAACAATAACACAGACATTGTAAAACACCTAACACTAAAAAAAAAAAAAAAAAAAAAGAATGTAAAACACCGACACTAGAACACAACAACAACACAACAACACAGACATTGTAAAACACCTGACACTGAAGGAACACAGACAACAACAACAACAACACAGACATTGTAAAACACCTAACACTGAAGGAACACAGACAACAACAAACAACAACAACACAAGACATTGTAAAACACCTGACACTGAAGGAACACAGACAACAACAACAACAATAACACAAACATTGTAAAACACCTGACACTGAAGGAAAACAGACAACAACAACAATAACACAGACATTGTAAACCACCTGACACTGAAGGAAAACAGACAACAACAACAATAACACAGACATTGTAAAACCCCCTGACACTGAAGGAAAACAGACAACAATAACAAAACACAGACATTGTAAAACACCTACACTGAAGGAACACAGACAACAAAACAACAAACTAACTACACAACACAACAAAAACCAAAAACAGACATTGTTAAAACACCTAACACTGAAGGAACACAGACAACAACAACAACAACACAGACATTGTAAAACACCTGACACTGAAGGAAAACAGACAACAACAACAACAATAACACAGACATTGTAAAACACCTAACACTGAAGGAACACAGACAACAACAATAACAACAACACAGACATTGTAAAACACCTAACACTGAAGGAACACAGACAACAACAACAATAACACAGACATTGTAAAACACCTGACACTGAAGGAAAACAGACAACAACAACAACAACAACAACAACAACAACAACAACAATAACACAGACATTGCAAAACACCTAACACTGAAGGAAAACAGACAACAACAACAACAACAACAACAACAATAACAGAGACATTGTAAAATACCTGACACTGAAGGAAAACAGACAACAACAACAACAACACAGACATTGTAAAACACCTAACACTGAAGGAACACAGACAACAACAACAACACAGACATTGTAAAACACCTGCCACTGAAGGAACACAGACAACAACAACAACACAGACATTGTAAAACACCTAACACTGAAGGAACACAGACAACAACAACAACACAGACATTGTAAAACACCTAACACTGAAGGAACACAGACAACAACAACAACACAGACATTGTAAAACACCTAACACTGAAGGAACACAGACAACAACAACAACACAGACATTGTAAAACACCTAACACTGAAGGAAAACAGACAACAACAACAACAACAACAGAGACATTGCAAAACACATGACACTGAAGGAACACAGACAACAACAACAACAACAACAACAATAACACAGAAAGGAAAAAAGTTAACAGATCGGTAAGAGAGCGAGCGAGAGATAAGAGGAGAGAGAGAGAGAGAGACAGAGACAGACAGAGAGAGAGAGAGAGACAGACAGAGACAGACAGAGACAGAGAGAGACAGAGACAGACAAACAGACAGACAGAGAGACAGACAGAGAGAGAGAGCGAGACAAAACGAGAGACAGAGACAAAGCGAGAGACAGACACAGACAGACAGACAAACAGACAGACAGACAGACTGACAGACAGAGAGACAGAGAAAGACAGACAGAGACAGAGAGACAGACAGATAGAGAAACAGAGAGAGAGAGAGAGAGAGAGAGACAGAAAAAATGGGAAGTCAAGGAGGTTGATGAAGACAGAACGAAAGATGGGAGAAGAAAGAGAAAAGGAAGAATTCAAGTCTAGAGTTTGTTCCAAAAAAAAAGATTCATGGGCACTCGAACAATTCCATATGCGCAATACCTACATGTTCCAGTACCAATGTGACAGAGCAGACACCTGTAATGTACTCAGTACCCTGGCCACTATCAGGCCTTAAAGTTGGGGGTGGGGGGGGGGGGGTGGAACAGACCATAGGGACCACAAACACCATGTACCACCACAAACCCGCTGTTGTACTCTGTGCTGAGACTGAACTCCAGGTATGACACTGTGGCTCTAGGTTCTATCAAAACAAAATTTAACAGGGTGGGGGAGGGAGGGGGGGCAGAGACATGGACAGGTAGACAAAGCGACAGACAGACAGACAAAGAGACAGGAAAACAGACAGACAGAAACCAAGAAGACAGAGAAAGACTGGAGAATGGGGAAGGGTGAGAAAAACGTATAAGAAGGATGTTCATGATACTGATGAAGAAGACTTGGAAGGACGGAGAGAGACAGGGGGAAAGAGAGAGAAAGAGAGACAGACAGACTGACAGACAGACAGACAGAGACAGAGAGAGACAAAGGGAGAGAGAGAGACATTGAGATGGAGAGACAGAGACAGACAGAGACAGAGACAGACAGACAGACAGACAGACAGACAGTCAGACAGACAGAAAGACAGACAGATAGAAAGACAGAAAAAGAGAGAGAGAAAAGGAAGAAGATATGAGACGAAGCTCTGGAGGAAGAGAAGAGACAGAGACAGAGAGACAGAGACAGAGAGAGAAGTCAAGGAGGTAGAGAAAGTCTGGAAGAAAAGCAAGAATGAGAGGAAGAAGCGGAAGGCAGGGAGGGGGGAGGGGGGTGGCGGGGGAGAAAAAGCTACAGAAGCTAAAGGATGAAGAGTACGGGGGGTGGGGGGTGGAGGGTGGGGGGTGGGGATGGAGGACGAAGAAGCTAAAGATTTGATGAGCAGGAGCTGGAGGCAAAGAGCCGTGTGTTTGTCCTCAGTCTCTCCCTCACAAAAGATGGCCTCTTGCACACAGGGCTGGCCTGCCTCCCAGACCCCGACATCATCATCTTCTTTCTTCTCCTCGCCAGCTCTTTTCATTCATTCCCTGGGCTTTTTTAGTCTTTATTCTTTTTTCTTCTTTATTTTATGCCTGCCATCCCTTCAGACAGCTTCTGACAAAGTCTCTGTCCTCGCTCTCTTCAGCTTCCTCAGAGGTTTTTTTTATTTTATTTTATTTTTTTTCCTTTCTCCTGTCTGTATTTTTTCTCCGTCGTTCAGCTTCTTACAAAGTCTCTGTCCTCCGCGTTCCCCACTTCATCTTGCTCTCGAGCTCGCGGTCCCGCCCCCCTCCCCCCTCCCGTGCAATTAGACAAAGCAGGGAGCCCTGGGCGAGGTGGCCAAGCTGAAAAAGCGTTAATCACCAACGTAAATCACTGGCCACAACACAGCACTGTTTGTGCCGCCAACGGGTCAATAACGGTCCCTCCTGCCTCCTTGGCCCCCACTGGATGAAGGGCTGGGGTTCCGTAGGGGAGGAGTGGCCCGCTCATCAGCCCAATCATGCTCACACACGGATGCAAGTCTGTGTCTTCAAGAAAAAAGAAAAAAAAAAAAAAAAAGTCTGCGGTCGTGCAACACCACCGTCCCTAATCGGCCCACTTGGAAACGTCCAGTGCCACCTCATCCTGCATCTCTGCTACACCACTGTGGCTCCCCCCCCCCCTCTTTCTATCTACCCTATCCCTACCCCTACCACCACCACTGTCACCTCCACCCGCCCCTATCCCCCCAGATCTATTTCTCTTTGGTTTCTAAAAAAGAGATAGGGAGAGAGAGAAAGAGACAGAGAGAAAGAGAAAAAGAGAGAGAAACAGAGAGAGAGAGAAGAGAGAGGAACAGAGAGAGAGACAGAAACAGAGAGAAGGAAAGAAAGAGAGAGAGAAGAGAGAGAGAAAGAAAGAGAGAGACAGAGACAGAGATACAGAAGCAGAGACAGAGAGACAGAGATAAACGAGAGAGACAGAGAGAGACAGAGAGAGACAGAGAGAAAACAGACAGAGAGACAGAGAGAGACAGAGAGAGACAGACAGACAGAGAGAGACAGACAGAGAGAGATAGGTGTGAACAACTCATCGTCCACCTCTTGATGTATACCACCTCCCCCGTTGCCCTCCATCACCCTCCACACCCTACCCCCCCCTCCCCCTGTCCCTGTGATGCCTCAGGAGACGGCCCCTCCATAACTCTGGTTCTTCAACGTGCTGAACAACGTCTGTCAGAAGGGAACAGAAAAAAGACGAAGAAGGAGGAACAGAAAAGAAGAATCAGAATCGAAAAAAATGGAAACGAAGACAAAGACAAAAAAATAGAAGAATAACAGTAAGACAATCAAGCCATTCTTATAATCCCCCTTTTTTCTACAAAATGTGTCAACAAGAAATCCAAATTTTAATCTTCTTAAAAAAATGACTATGAACTTGAGGGAAAAAATTTTTTAAAAAAAATTATTTGTCGAGTACTGGGGGGCAATTTGGTTTGATTGTTGCTAAGTGAAATCAAAATTTTAAATACACTCAGAAGATCGTGGGGAAAGTGCTGTTCATATACCTTCCTAAAAAACAAAGTGGGTGAACTCTGGCACTTCATTTGGGGGGAGGGGGTGGGAGTGGGGGGGGGGGGGGAGAAGGGGTGATTTTGGGAAATTTGGGGGATTTATCTGAATTTAGTAAAGATCCCGCCAGAAAGGGCCCGTGAAAACCCCATTTTGCTGAAACAAAATTTTACACCACACACCACACACACACACACACAAACATATGTATATATATATATATATATTTATATATATATATATAAAATATATATATATTTTACATACATACATATATGTATATAAACATACATATATACATACATACATACACAAAATGCACGCACACATTCACACATATACCACCACCCAAAAAACACACACACAAAAACCCCAAAAACACACACAACACACAAACCAAACACAAAACACACAAAAACAGATAAAAAACAACACACCCACCCCCCAACCAACCCAACACCCCCACCCACACACACACAAACACACACCCACACACCCCCCCCCCCACCCCACCCACCCACAACACCCACACACCAACCAAAACACACCAAAACACACACACACCCACACACAACACAC
>JAPXFY010001167.1:12500-17500 GCA_030674185.1 Monoplex corrugatus
GGGTGCAGAAAAATGTATCACCGTCCAGTGTAAAAGCAGACGAAACAAAGATAGGCCGATATAGGGAGGCTAAATTGTATTAAGGAATTTTCCAAAAGTGTGTTTCTAACTTAATCGTGACCTTTTACTTTTCATTATGTGAACATTTATAATCTTCCCATTATTATGTCAACATTATAATCTTCCCATTATTATGTCAACATTTATAATCTTCCCATCATTATGTCAACATTTATAATCTTCCATCATTATGTGAACATTTATAATCTCCCGATCATTATGTGAACATTAATTATCTTCCGATCATTATGTGAATATTTATACCCTTCCGATCATTGTGTGAACATTAATTATCTTCCGATCATTATGTGAAATTTATAATCTTCCGATCATTATGTGAACATTAATTAATCTTCCGATCATTATGTGAATATTTATACTCTTCCGATCAGTATGTGAACATTATAATCTTCCATCATTATGTGAACATTAATAATCTCCGATCATTATGTGAACATTTAATCTCCGATCATTATGTGAATATTTATATCTTCCGATCATTATGTGAACATTATTATCTTCCGATCATTATGTGAATATTATACTTTCCGATCATTATGTGAACATTTATATCTCCCGATCATTATGTGAACATTAATTATCTTCCGATCATTATGTGAATATTTATACTCTTCCGTCCATTATGTGAACATTTATAATCTCCCGATCATTATGTGAACATTAATTATCTTCCGATCTTTATGTGAACATTCATAAATTTGATCATTATGTGAACATATATTCTTCCGATCATTATGTGAACATTATAATCTCCCGATCATTATGTGAACATTAATTATCTTCCGATAATTTTGTGAATATTCATAATCTTCCGATCATTAATAAATATTTATAATCTTCCGATCATTATGTGAAGATTTATCATCTTCCGATCATTTCGTAACCGAATTTTAATTTATAATCTTCCGATCATTCTGTGAACATTTATAATCTCACTATTTATGTGAACATTTATCATCTTCCGATCATTCTGTGAATATGTATATTCTTTCAATCATTATGTGAACATTTATAACATTCCAATCATTATGTTATCATTTTAATCTTCCCAGTAACATTATCCGTGTAACATGTATAACATTTCGATCAGTATGTGAACATTTATAATTTCCGATCAATATGTCAACATGTATAACATTTCAATCAGTATGTGAACATTTATAACATTCCGATCAATATGTCAACATTATAACATTTCGATCAGTATGTGAACATTTATAATATTCCGATCAATATGTCAACATGTATAATTCGATCATATGTCGAACATTATAATTTCGATCATATGTGAACATTTATAATTTCCGATCAATATGTCAACATTATACATTTCCGATCAGTATGTGAACATTTATAATTGTCCGATCATTATGTGAACATTTATAATTGTCCGATCATTATTGAACATTTATAATTGTCCGATCATATGTGAACATTTATAATTGTCCGATCATTATGTGAACATTTATAATTGTCCGATCAGTATGTGAACATGTATACATTCGATCAGTATGGAACATTATAATTGTCCGATCATTATGTGAACATTTATAATTGTCCGATCAGTATGTGAACATTTATAATTGTCGATCATTATGTGAACATTTATAATTGTCCGATCAGTATGTGAACATTTATAATTGTCCGATCATTATGTGAACATTTATAATTGTCCGATCATATGTGAACATTTATAATTGTCCGATCAGTATGTGAACATTTATAATTGTCCGATCATTATGTGAACATTTATAATTGTCCGATCAGTATGTGAACATTTATAATTGTCCGATCATTATGTGAACATTTATAATTGTCCGATCAGTATGTGAACATTTATAATTGTCCGATCAGTATGTGAACATTTATAATTGTCGATCATTATGTGAACATTTATAATTGTCCGATCATTATGTGAACATTTATAATTGTCCGATCATTATGTGAACATTTATAATTGTCCGATCATTATGTGAACATTTATAATTGTCCGATCAGTATGTGAACATTTATAATTGTCCGATCATTATGTGAACATTTATAATTGTACGATCATATGTGAACATTTATAATTGTCCGATCAGTATGTGAACATTTATAATTGTCCGATCATATGTGAACATTTATAATTGTCCGATCATTATGAAACATTTATAATTTCCGATCATTATGTGAACATTTATAATTTTCCATCATTATGTGAACATTTATAATTTCCGATCATTATGTAACATTTATAATTGTCCGAATCATTATGTGAACATTTAATACTTTCCGAATATTATGTGAACATTTATCAATTTCGATCATATGTGAACATTTATAATCTTCCATCATTATGTGAACATTTAAAATCTTCCATCATTATGTGAACATTTACAATCTTCTTAGGCAATATGTTGAAACGTTTAGCTTAGATTTAGATTATTGTGTATGCTGTTTCAACAAATATACGACATGGCTAAGTACGACAGGGTGTTACGACATGCTAAGTAACGACGTAAGTATACCGACATGGCTAAGTATACCGACATGGCGATAAAGGATTCGACGTAAGCATCCACAACTAAAAAAAATACATTTCTAAATATAATGTCTTTGGGCTAGCATAAACTTTTTCCCATTTCTCCATGAAAGAGAAAAGAAAAATACTGACGTTCTGTCAGCTTTTTGCTGTACAGGTGTGAAACGCGATAATCTGAAGACAAGCCTGGAGAAGACTGGCAGAATGTTCAGATGGAGAAGAGTGGCAGAATGGAAGGGCAAAATCAAAGTTAGATGGACAAAAACAGCAAGCTCAGAACACTCCTCAAAAAAGGAGCGCCCAAGCCTACCCTACACACAACTATGAGAGAGAGAAAATTAATACTTTGTACTTTGCATCTGCTTCTATGCTAGCTGAAGGGTAGCGCAAACTGTGTTAGATTTGAGAAGTTTATACAACATGGGAGATAGTTCTCAAGAGTTATGTCCTTTGATTATATTATAAAAATTCTCCTTGCTTCCCTCTTATTTCTTTGGACTGGCAGAATGGTTCAGACAGGAGAAGAGTGGCAGAATGGTTCAGACCAGAGAAGAGTGGCGAATGGTTCAGACAGGAGAAGAGTGGCCGAATGGTTAAGACAGGAGAAGAGTGGCCGAATGGTTCAGACAGAGAAGAAGTGGCAGAATGGTTCAGACAAGGGAGTAGAGTGGCCCAATGGTTCAGACAAGGGAGAGAGTGGCCCAATGGTTCAGACAGGAAAAGAGGATGGCCCAATGGTTCAGACAGGAGAAGAATGGCCCAATGGTTCAGACAGGAGAAGAGTGGCCCAATGGTTCAGACAGGAGAAGAGTGGCCCGAGTGGTTCAGACAGGAGAAGAGTGCCCGAATGGTTCAGACAGGAGAAGAGTGGCCAAATGGTTCAGACAGAGAAGAGTGGCCCAATGGTTAAGACGGAGAAGAGTGGCCCAATGGATCAGACTGGAGAAAGTGGCAGAATGGTCAGACAGAGAGAGTGGCCAGAATGGTTCAGACAGGAGAAGAGTGGCCCAATGTTCAGACAAGGGAGAAGAGTGGCCCAATGGTTCAGACAAGGGAAGAGTGGCCCAATGGTTCAGACAAGGGAGAAGAGTGGCCCAATGGTTCAGACAGGAGAAGAGTGGCCCAATGGTTCAGACGGAGAAGAGTGGCCCTAATGGTTCAGACAGGAGAAGAGTGGCCCAATGGTTAGACGGAGAGATGCCCAATGGTCAGATGGGTAGAGTGGCCCAATGGTTCAGACGGATAAGAGTGGCCAATGGTTCAGACAGAAGAAGAGTGGCCAATGGTTCAGACAGGAGAAGAGTGGCTCAATGGTTCAGACAGGAGAAGAGTGGCCCAATGGTTCAGACGGAGAAGAGTGGCCCAATGATTCAGACGGAGAAGAGTGGCCCAATGGTTAAGACGGAGAAGAGTGGCCCATGGTTCAGACAGGAGAAGAGTGGCCCAATGGTTAGACGGAGAAGAGTGGCCCAATGGTTCAACAGGAGAAGAGTGGCCCAATGGTTAACACAGGAGAAGAGTGGCAGAATGGTTCAGACAAGGAGTAGAGTGGCAGAATGGTTCAGACGTTTCGCTTGCCAATAACTAAATCGGGTTCCAGGGTTCGCTCCCCGTAGAGTCCTTAAGTTTTCTCCTCAGTTTGACAGGAAAATCAAACTGAACGTCTAGTCCTTCCGAAGGGGACGAAAAACGAGTCGGATCCGTGAGCCTTCTGGCCGCGCACGCAAAAGATCCCATGACAGTTGAAAATCGTGAAGAGCAGGCATTGTCCCAGCTGCCTTGGTAAAAATCATTCGGGGAGATAGGTTGATTTCCCAGGTCCCATCCCTTGAAAACCAATTAACCTTCTTGTCTTTCTGAAATCTTGGTTCGAAAAACGTGAATATGAATATGAAGTTGAAGCGAGGGAAAGAGGATGGGTGCCGTCCTCGTCATGCTGGGCCCGGGTAAAGTTGAGGTCTCCGCCACTTCACTCCCCACGACCCCAGGGGTTATAGAACTATCTAGGTAGGACATCAGGACCTGGCCAGCTCGTGGGTTTATATGCAGGCTTAAGGCTTGTGCCGTGGTAATTCTGGATCTTCTCCTTCGCATGGCACCTGTGACGTTAGTGCATATGGAATTCATTCCGAGCGCGGAGACGTCGTCTTGAGAAACCGAAACTGAAACTGCAGAAGAAGCTTGAGTGCTTTGACCTAGTGTCCATGCAAGATCTTTAGCATCAAATGGAAAGATTGTGTGAGAAACCATGAAGTATGGCCAAGAAGCAAACACATCCCATTTACCAACATCATCTGCGAGCATTACCAAACATCAAATTGATAACATCCTGATCAAAAAAAGATTTAGAAATTCTTCGCTGACAGCAAAAACACTACCATGCGCACACTGCAAC
>JAPXFY010001167.1:32500-40148 GCA_030674185.1 Monoplex corrugatus
CTGATTTTGGGTGTTTTACGAAACTAAGAACAGTAACAAACTGTATGTTTTAGTTTAATGAAAACCTTAGTCTCTAAGAGATTCATAGGCCACATTCTCCCTTCCACACACCCCTCCACACACACACACACACACACACACACACACCACACACACACACACACACACTTTATCTAAAATCACTTTAGTGAATAGACATTAAATCAAAGACCACCACCACACACACACACATATCTACCCAACTTCCCATTTTAAGAGTTTGCCAATGCATAGGGTGTTTTCGTTTTGTTTTGTTTTGTTTTTTGTTTTGTTTGTGTTTGACAAGCACAAGGAGTCTGGCAGACGTTAAGTGCCAGACATGGAAACGTCCATGTGCCATAAATATGTCTTAAACAAACTCCCCACCCTCCCATCAGTCCTTAAAAAAAAAAAAAAAAAAAAAAAAAAAAAGAGAGACCACCTCGATCGCCTCACAAAACACAAAATAGAGCCAACAGAAATAAACAGACGGACTCCCTCCTGTTGGTGAGAAAGCTGCATCACAGAGTTACACAATTAACATTGTCTTCGTCGCTGTTACGAGACAAAAAGGCATGTGAGCCCACGTTTTTTTTTTTGGCAGATTCCTGGAGCATGCGCAGTAGTCACGTGGGTACACGCCTGGTTTCCGGTCGCAAGGTCCTGGATTCGATGCGCTCAGACCACGCCACCTGGTGGGGAGATTTTTTTTTTTTCCGTTTCAGTTTCTCAAGATGACGTCCCCCGCGCTAGGGATGAATTTCCATAATGCACTAATGTCACAGGTGCCATGAGATGGAGAAGATCCAGAATGACCACGGCACAAGCCTTAAGCTTGCACATAAACCCATGAGCTGCCCAGGTCTTGAGGTCCTACCTAGATAGTTCCATAATTCTGGGGTCGTAGGGGAGTGAGGTGGCAGAGACCTCAACTTTTTTTTTTTTTTGGGGGGGGGGGGGGGGCAGCACTACGAGAGCGGCACCCATCCCCTCTCCCTCGCTTCAAATTCATATTCATATTCACTTTTTTTTTTACCAAGACTTCAGAAAGGTAAGAAGGCTAACTGGTCTTCAAGGGTGGGACCTGGGTAATCAACCTATCTCTTCAATGTTTTATACCAAGGCAGCTGGACAATGCCCTGCTCTTCACGATTTTCAACTGACGATGGATCTTTAGCGAGCACAGCCAGAAGGCACACGGGTCCGACTCGTTTTTAGTCCCCTTCCAAAGGACTAGACGGTCAGTTTGATTTTTCGGTCAAACTGATGAGTAAAGTCGAGACCTGCGATCTCCGAGGTCAACATGTGTGTGCAGACTTACCAGAAACCTCCTTTGTATGCCTCATCTTTCTCACCTGTCGGCGTCACCGGATTCAGTGTTGGCCTCTGCATTCTTTGACACAGCCATCCGCCTCCTAGTGCCTCTGTCTTGACTTTTGTGGACAACTTTTTGAATATTTAGGCCACTGGTGAAAAGCGTTCTTACCAACAGTTGCCTATCAATTAAGATCAGGAAGAGAGTTCGTGAGTGTTATGTAGAACCGATAGTGTTGCATGGTTGTGAGGCGTGGACAGTCAACACGCAAAGTCAGAGCAAAACTGAGGCAACTGAAATGTGATTTCTGAGAAGAATGTTGAGAGTTTCATTGACAGCAAAGAAAACAAACGAGACAGTCTTGATGGAGGCAGACACAAGAAGATCATTAATAAAGAAGATTAGGAAAAGACAAGCAACGTTTATAGGACATTTTAAGAGGAAAGGGGAATTAGAGCATCTAGTCACAATAGCAAAGCTGGAGGGAAAGAGAACACCAGGTAGACCCAGGGAGAAAATACTGGACGGACTTGCAGGGTGGACTGAAGACAAGAGGGGGGAGATGTACTTGCAACGACAAGGGATAGATTCGTGTGGAGGGCCATGATCGCCAACGCCATGTGGCAGGGCACATGATATAGACGATGAGAGAAAGAAAATGAATGATGATGAATGATGATGATGATGATGATGATGATGATGATGAGACTGATCGGATGATGACTGATGATGACTGATGATGATGATGATGATGATATGATAACGATCACGTTGATTATGTTCTCGATGAATGAGATTGGAGGTCTGCCATTCTTCCTTTTTGCTTCTGTTTTTCTTTGAAAAATGGTTGCCGGAGGTCTGTGTTCTTGCTACATGACACATGGCCAATGTATTTTTTTATCTTTCTTGTTGATGTCTGCTATATTTTCTGGTGGTATCAAGTTCTTCCAGGACACTTTCATTAGTTCTTCTATCTGTCCATTTGACACGTAGTTGTCTCTGAACAAAACCACATCTCTCCTGCCTCAATTCGTTCGTCGTTCGTTCGTTCGTTCGTTCTTTTTTTTCTTTTTATTTTTTGTTGTTTTTATTTTTATTATTATTTATTTATTTATTTATTTATTTATTTATTTGTTATTATGTATGTTATGTATGTATGTATTATGTATTATTATATTTATTGTTATTATTATTATTATTATTGTTATCTACTATCATATATATTATTTCTATCTTACTTATTATTATCTATTCTTCTTTATTTTATTATCTATTATCTATTTTTCATTATTTATTCATTTTTTCTATTCATTCATTCATTCACTCATTTTTACTCATTTTGTTTTTTTATTTTTTTATTGTTTTTTTTTCATTTTTATTCATTCATTCATTCATTCATTCATTCATTATTTTATTAATTTATTTATTGTATTTATTTATTATTATTATTTGTTTATTAATTTTTTTAATGAATATCTTCTATCATTCACTCATTCATTCAGCATTTACTTATTTTATTTGTTTTGTTTATTTATTTTTTACTATTATTTATTATTCATTTTTTTTTATCTATTTATTATTTATTTATTTGTTATTTATTTATTTATTTATTTATTTATTTATATTTATTTATTTATTTATTTATTTTTTTGTTTGCTAACTTGTTCACCTAGCCCGATCATTCCAGGTCATGTCAGCTCTGACAGCTGACAGCTGGGGCAAAAATCCCTGTGCAGGACACAGAATCCCTCCTGTTTGCTCCCCCGTCTTAACGTGTCAATCATACTGCCGGTGCCAGCTTTAGTGTTTGATGACGTGAAAAACCAGGTCCTCTTTCCCCCTGATTCCATTCCATGGCACCACCAGCATGTGTCAGCTTGTGTGCAGGCTCCAAGAGTCTTGCGTGTCGACTTATATTGTCATGACTTTGAATGGAGCGCATATGGAATTGATCTTTAGTGATGGCAATGGATATTTCTTGAGCGAATTTCACATCATATCCTTTTTTTTTATTATTCCATGACTGTAGATTTGTGGTAGCAATGTAATAAATGTATATTTCAGCTTGTTATGAAAAAGAAATTTGAGTTATTTTTTTTAGACTTTCAGCCTTTTTCCGTCCAACAACAACTACGACGATGCCGTCGATGATAATGATGATGTGTGGTGTGGTGGTGGTGGTGTTGGTGATGATTGTGATGGTGGTGGTGATGGTGATGTGTGCTGTGTGTCTATATGTCTGTGTGTGTGTCTGAGTTTGTCTGTGTGTGTGTCTGTGTGTCTGTGTATCTGTGTGTCTGTCTGTCTGTCTGTGTCCGTTTGTCTGTGTACTCTCTTTCTTTCTCTCTCTCTCCTCTCTCTCTCTTTCTCTCTCTCTCTTTCTCTCTGTCTGTCTGTCTGTCTGTTTATTTGTCTGTCTGTCTGTCTCTACTCTCTCTCTCTCTGTCGTTCTCTCTCTCTCTCTCGTCTCTCTCTCTCTCTCTCTCTCTCTCTCTCTCTCTCTCTTCTCTCTCTCTCTCTCTCTCTCTCATGTCAACGTAACATTCAGAAGCAGGCATGGAAATGAACGTAACGACGTATTGGAAATGCATTCGAAATAGCTTCTCTTCCTCTCCGTCACCCCCCCCCCACACACACACACACACAACACGACACTACCATACACATACACGCACACACACACACATAAACACACACACGCGCGCGCGCACCCTATCACAAACACACACACACACACGCACACACACCACTATCATACACCACACACACACACACACACACACACACATGCCCGCACACACACACGTACACCCACCAACACACACACAACACACGCACACACATGCACACTATTACGCACACACACACGCGCACGCGCGCCGCACACACACACACACACACACAAACACACACACCACACACAACACACACACACACACACCACACACCACACTACACCCACCACCCCACACACACACCACCACACACACACACACACACACACACACACACACACACTCACACCACACACACACACACACACACACACACACTCACACACACACACACACACACACACAAGTATAGCATTCTGATAATTTTCATTTCATATCGTTCAATCTCCGTTGGCACAGTTCAAAGAGAAGAAGGAAAAAAGTCAACCATCGTACATCTTGGAATCCCTGTTACCCAGAAAAAGAGGAGAGAGAGAGGGAGAGAGAGGAGAGAGTGACAGAAAGAATGAGACAGATGGAGAGAGAGAGGAGAAAGGAAGAGAAAGTAGAGAGAAGGGGAGAGAGCACAAGAGTAAGAGAGTAAGATGAGAGGGGGGAGAGAGACAGAGATGAGAGAGGAAATAAGAAAGAGAAGAGAAGTGGAGAGGAGATGAAAAGAGAAGAGAGGAGAGAGAGAGGAGAGAAGAAAAAAAGAGACAGAGAGAGAAAAGTAAAGAATAGAACAAGAAGAGCAGAGATAGCAGAGAGGAATAGAGAGAGAGGAGAAGTAAAAGGAAGGAAGGTTGGGAGAGAGAGAGAGAGAGAGAAGAGAGAGAGAGAGAGAGACAGAGAAGAAGAGAGAGAAGAAGAGAAGAGATAGAGAGAAAGAGAAAGAAGAGAGAAGAGAGAGAAAGAAGGACAGAGTGAAAGGAGAGAAAAAGGAGAGGAAGAGAGACAGAAGAGAGAGAGAGAGAATGGGAAAAAGAGTAGAGAAAGCAGAAGAGAGACAAAGAGAAGCGGAGAGGGGACAAAGAGAAACAGAGAGAGAGAGATATAGAAACAAAGAGACAGAGAGCAGAGATAGAGACAAGAGACAGAAACAACAACAAAAAAGAAATGAGAGTGAGATGGAGAAAGATATAAAAGAAAGAGACAGGGACAGAGACAGGGACAGGGTTTGGGAGAGAGAGAGAGAGAGAGAGAAGAGAGAGAGAGAGTGAGTGGGAAGAAGAAGACAGAAGACAGAACAGAGAGAGAAATAAAAAAAAGAAAGAAAGAGAAGAGGGTGAGTAGAGAGTAAGAAAATGAGAGGGGAGGGAAAGATATGGAAAGAGAGTGAAAGTGAGAGAAAATAGAGTAGGAAGAGAGACGAAGAGAGAGAGAGAGAGAGATGGAGAAAAAGAGGAGAGAAAGACAGGAAAGAGAGACGGGAAAAAAAGAGAGAGGCGGAGAGGGGGAGTAAAGAGAAACCGAGAGAGAGAGAGATAGAGAGACAGACAGAGACAAAGAGACAGAGAAAGAGACAGAGAGAGATACAGAGAGAGAGAATGGAGACAGAGAGAGAGAGTGAGAGAAGGGAGAGAGAGAGAGAGAGAGAGTGAGAGAAGGGAGAGAGAGAGAGAGAGAGACAGAGACAGAGAGACAGAGAGACAGAAAAACAGAGACAAACAGACAGACAGACAGACAGAGAACTTTTTTTTTTTTTTTTTTTTTTTTTTTGTGAATAAAATTATCATGCCAAAGGACATTCAGGAACACAGAGGTTTCACGTGCTCGTTCGTCCCTACAATAATGGCCGTTTTCGCTGCAGAAGGTGTAAGACTTGGTGAGAAATGTGTGAAAAAGGAAATCCAGAGGCAATTTATTTCCTTCTCCAATCGCCATTTCATTTGTTTGTAAGTTTCTGTGAATAGGATAATGATTCACACCCGAACGCAGCGAGACCGGGTTGTGTTCGAGTATGTATGGGTGGATGGATGAATGGACGGATTGATGGATGGATGGATGGATGTGTGTATGGATGGATGGATGGATGGATGAATGGACGGCTGGATGGATGGATGGATGGATGTGTGTATGGATGGATGGATGGATGAATGGATGGATGGATGAATGGATGGATGGATGGATGTGTGTATATATGTATGTATGTATGGATTGTATATATATATATATAATATATATATATATGTATATCTGTGTGTGTGTATGTGTGTGTGTTTGTGTGTGTGTGTATTTATGTATGGTATGTATGTATGTATGTATGTATGTATGCATGTATGTATGTATGTATGTATGTGTGTATACATGTATTATGATATATATATATATATATAATATATATATATATATATATATATAATCTCTCTCTCTCTCTCTCTCTCTTCTTTTAATATATATATATATATATATATATATTATATATATATATATATATATAATACATATATGTATATGTATGTACATGTGTGTATGTATGTATGTGTGTGTATGTGTTTATGTGTATCTGTGTATGCATGTATGTATATATGTTATATTATGTATGTATGTATGTATGCCTGTCTATCCATCTGTCCGTCCGTCCGTCTCTATGTCTGTCTGACAGTTTTTCTGTCTGCCTGTTTGACTATTGCTCGCGTTGTCCGTGTGTCTGTCTGTTTCTGTATGTCTGTGAGCTTGTGTGTCTGTGTGTCTGAGCCTCTCTCTCTCTCTCCCTCTCTCTGTCTGTCTGTATCTGTCTCTGTCTCTGTCTCTCACTCTGTGTGTGTGTGTGTGTGTGTGTGTGTGTGTGTGTGTGTGTGTGTGTGTGTGTGTGTGTGTGTGTTGTGTTGTCTGTCTGTCTGTTGTCTGTCTCTCTCTCTTTCTCTCCCTCTCTCTCTCTCTCTCTCTTTGTCTCTCTGTCTGTCTCTTCTGTCTCTCTCTCTCTCTGTCTCTGTCTGTCTGTCTATCTCTGTCTGTCTGTCTGTCTCTCTGTCTCTGTCTGTCCTGTCTGTCTCTGTCTGTCTCTCTTCTCTCTCTCTCTCTGTCTTTCTCTCTCTGCCTTCTGTCTGTCTGTCTGTCTGTCTCTGCTCTCTGTCTCTGTCTCTGTCTCTCTCTCTCTCTCTCTCTCTCTCTCTCTCTCTCTCTCTTCTTTGTTCCTTTCCTTTTTCTCTCTGCCCCACTCATTCTATCCACCCCCTTCCCTCCCCTTAATCTTTTTTTCTTTTTTTTTTCACTAATAGGGAGAGAGAGGGAAGGTGGGCATTGCATGGACAAGTGACGACAGTGCAGTGGAGATCGAGACAAGGGAAAAAGTGTGCAATAGGGGGAATATACCCCAAAATAGAAACAGAGTTCAAACTGTAGCGAGCTGACAGAAAACCGATAAAAATCAATCGATATATCGACGACAAGAAACCCAAAAATTCAGTCGACGTATCGACGACAAGAAACCGATAAAGTCAACCGACATATCGACCACAGGGAAAATGAAAAAAAATTAATCGACAAAAAAAGACAACAAGAAACTTTGAAAATCAATCGAGATATAAAACGACAAGAAAACCCGTAAAATCATCGACAATCAAAGGACAAGAAACCCATAAAAAAATGGGCATATCGA